>WOXC01000051.1:0-52287 GCA_011680675.1 Gymnobelideus leadbeateri
CTTACTGAAACAGTATAAGTCATACACATGTCTAGGAATGAAACAAACTCCAGTTTGCTCTGGGAAATGATGAAGGTCTTTGAGTTCTATAACATTGACATGAACTAGTGTTTATTAATCTGAGACATGTTCAGCAGCTTAATTTGAAAAGATGAGACCACAGCACTTGGAATAAGCCACAATAAGTGGGGCCATATGGCTGCTTCACATGCATGATTTATAAATTGTTCAACACAAAAGTCCTTTTAGCAAATTACTGAATAGACTAGCAAAGTATGCTATCATAATTTATATGAAAGTCCAAATAAACATTATCCAATTCTTAGCCAGCATTCTTTCCTAAATAGTGCTCTATCCCTGTCTTTCTTTTAAAAAGGCACTAATCTCTTACTAGATTTTATAGATTTTTTTTAAATGGAGATAAAACATGAAGTAATGGTACTATACCTGGATATGTCTAGAGTTCCATGATTTGATTAGCATGGCTATTTCTCTAGCAGTGCAAATAGCAACTCCTTTGTACTTAATTTGTTGTAATTTTTATCTGAATCTTTTCATAAATTCTCCATTAAAAACCTCCAAAGGAGAAGGTCTTTCTCTCATTTAACATTTATTGATTAAATTCAATTCAAAAAACATTTATTAAGTGTCTGCTATGTGCAAGCTTTGATAGATGATGGGAATTTAAAAATAAAATAAAAAAAAATCCGTGGATTAATGTGCTTATATTCTACTAAAGAGGAGGTTACAACTCATAAAAAAATGCTTGTTGTTGTTATTGTTGTGACATTCAGTCATGTCCAACTCTTCATGAGCCTATCAAGCATAATACACCAGGTCCTTCTATCTTCCACATTCTCTTGAAGACTAAGTTCATATTCATCATTTCCAAGATGCTATCTATCCATCATCATTAGTCACCTTTTCTTTTTGTCTTCAAAGCTTTTCCAACATCAGTCTGTTTTCCAATGAGTCCTGTCTTCTCATTATGTGGCCATAATATTTAAGCTTCAGATTCAGGGTTTGACCCTCCAGTGAATAGCCTGAATTAATTTCTTTAAGTATTGACTGATTTGATCTCCTTGCTGTCTAAGAGACTCTCAAAAGTCTTCTCTAGCATGACAATTTGAAAGCATCAATTCTGTGGGACTCAGCTTCCCTTATACCCAACTCTCACAGTCATATATTACAATTGGAAAAACCATAGCTTTAAGACTACTGACCTTTGTCAGTAAAGTGATGTCTCTGCTTTTTAGCATGCTGTCCAGATTTGCATAGTTTTTCTTCCAAGGAACAAGTGTCTTTTAATTTCATTGCTGCAGTTGCCTTCTGCAGTGATCTTTCAGCCCCAAAATATTAAATCTGACACTGTTTCCATCTCTTCTCCCTCTATTTTCTAGGAAGTGATGGGACAATTTGCCGAGATCTTATTTTTTATGTTGAATTTCAAGCCAGTTTTTACACTTTCCTCTTTCACCCTCAAAAAGAGACTTCCTAATTCCTCTGCTCTTTCTGCCATGAAATAGGGTCACCTGTATATCTGAGATTGTTGATGTTTCTCCTGGCAACCTTAATTATAACATTTGTGTCTTTATATATATATATATATATATATATATATATATATATATATATATATATATATATATATATATATATTAGAAATTAATTTCAAGAGGAAGGTGGTGGTAATAACTGAAGGACGGGAAGGGATGAGCCAAGAACTTATGTTAATGTGGCACCCAAGTCATCCTTTGAAGGAAGAAAGGAATTTTCTGAGATATGTAAGAGGGAGCACATTACAGCTTGGAGACCACTTGTGCAAAGGGAATGGATTCAGGAAATAATATTTTCTGCAGGTATATTAACTAGAATGGAGAGTTTATGAAAAGAAACTGAAGACGTTTGTTTGAAAGGATTGTGAATATATTTAGCATGGCAGGCTGTATGTCACTAGAAGCATTAGGACAGATCTGCATAATGTATAAACTTCTTTGGGTCACAGATGGACTAGACTACAGACGCACTGACAATGGTCAGTTGCCATGGGTCACATGACAAACAAGAGATTTGGTAGTGTCAACCCTGTATTTTTCTTGAACCACCAGAAATCCTTTGGTGAGCAACAAGGGGCCAACAGGCAGTATGTTGTGAAGGGTTGCATTAGGATGTCATGATAGTTTTTGAGTAGTGTGTGGGAGTATTTGTATTTTAGAAATATCAGTGTTGCAGATTATAGAAGATGGATTAAAGGGGAAAGAGAGTGGAAGTCTAATTGGGAAACTCCTGCAAAAGTTCAAGCAAGAGAATGATGAGATCTTGAATTAAGATGAATGGAAAGAAGTGAAGTGATTTTAAATTTGTGGAGATAAAACAGGCAAGATTTGTCTGCTTATTCAACATGAGGTTTTGAGGTAGAGAGGCCAGTCAAGGATAAATGTAATGCTGGGAACTTTGGTTTTTCAAAGGATGATGGTATCATCAATAAAAGTAGAAAACTATGAAGATGAGAAAGCAGTTGAAGAAAATAAGTATATTGCTTTTGATGCCAGATATGATGACAGTCTATGAAGGGGCAGCTACTATTTAGCTAAATGATTTTCACATCATCTCTTATCACATTCCCACCAATTGATGCAATCACAAAAAAGGGGCAAATAAGAGAAGTTATCAGGTATCCATATGTTAATGAGATGTTAAACCAACTGTAAAAATATGGTCATGCCCAGTAAGCCTGTTATGAATTTCAAATAAGTTTATTTATTGAATTGTAAAGGGATTTAGGATTGACTGAAAGAAAATTAATAATACCTCTGGAAGTATTTAAATAGCTGAATTTGCACCCCAAGAAATTAGTTTAAGGCTTCCCAAACCAGGACAAATTTGGGGACATATGATTTCTATATCAATAGTAGAGGTTACTAGAAGGAGAAGGGATTTTCTTTTCCTCTCTTTCTCTCATCAGTCATGGCAACTTGGGGCAGATGATGTTTGCCTAGGTGAAGATGCTGCATCTAGCAATTTGAAAATAAATTCTTTTTTTTTTTTTGCTTTTTATTTTGGAGGGGGAGAGTAGGGTAATTGGGGTTAAGTGACTTGCCCAAGTTCATGCATCTAGTTTTCATATTAAGAGACTGAAGTCAAATTTGAACTCAGGTCCTCCTGACTCCAGGACTGGTCCTCTATTCACTCCACCAGCTAGCCTACCCCAAAATAAATTCTTTATTGAAGTTCACTTAAAATGAAAGCAACAGAGGCATGCATTCAATTGACAGATAAAGAGACAGTATTAAGAAACTGAAGTCAAATTTGAACTCAGGTCCTCCGGACTCCAGGACTGGTCCTCTATTCACTCCACCACCTAGCCTACCCCAAAATAAATTCTTTATTGAAGTTCACTTAAAATGAAAGCAACAGAAGCATGCATTCAATTGACAGATAAAGAGACAGTGACTCCAAAGAAGACATAATTTTAAGGAGCATGACCAATGATATATTTTAAAAAAATAGACCATGGAAATGTATCTACCAGGAAAAGGGGAATATCCGATCCCTGGATAACCAGTGCTGTGAATTCTCTGAACATGTTCCCTATGTAAGGGCCTATTACCATTTCACTCTTAAGTTTGAACGTACATTCATGTCTTGCCTCCTCTCCAACCCAATACTTCATCTCCTACCCTGCATCTGGATTAGTCAGCATTTTTTTGTATCTTGTCCAGAACCACACACACTGCACTCCTCCCTTGCTGTCTTCATATTATGCCCTTCTACACATATATTTCCCTTCATTTTCTACCTCAGTCTCTGTGAATAATAATCCAACCCTGCTATTCAATTAATTGCTCTATAATTCAACTTTACCATCCCTGTGGCTTCCTAGACCAAAATATCTCTACCTGGCTAGCACTACCCATATGTATTATTTTTTATTATTTGGATTTAGGCTTCTTAATATAAGAGACTGTCATTATTTCTGAATTTACATGCCCAGTTCTGGATACAATATTTGGCAAGTAGTATTCATTTCATGAATGTTTTTTCATTCATTCAGATATCCCGAAGGAAGTTGGCAAACTATGACTAGAATACCAGAGTAAGATTAACCAGCCAACAATCATTTATTAACTACTTATTATGTCCCAGGTATTTGCTACTGCTGTGGATGAAAAGAAAAATGAAAACCAAAAACATGCTTTGCTTTCAAGTACCTTACATTTATTTAGAATACATGTCAAAAAATATAGAAATATTCTCAGAGGAAACAGCATTGCAGTCAGAACATAGGAAAGGCCTTTTGCAAAAGATAGAATTTTAATTGAGGCTTAAAGGAAGGCAGGTAACCTAAGAGATGGAGGTGAGGGGCCAGAATATCCCAGGAATGTGGGACATGAGTGTAAAATCATAAAGGAATACACAAAGTTAAATTTTTTACTTTCTAATATGGGAAGATGAAACACATATCCCCTCAGAACTTTTTCATCAACACAGGTCATAGAGAGAATCTAATCCTAGGGTATAGGAATGGTTTTGGCATGTTTTAATGATCTTAAAGGAAGAAAGGAAAAGGAGGGAAGAGGAATCCCCCTGTGTGTGTGATGAAGAAAGAAGAGAAAATATAGGGAAATTATCTCACATAATTGTCATGTGCAAGTGGAAATGAATACAAACAAGGATGAGGAAGTAGAGGGAATATTTGAACCTCAAACTTATCTGAATTAAACAAAAGAAGGAAGAATATACACATATATTTGGATATGTACACGTGCAATATATTTAACTCAACAAGGAAAGAAGAGAAAGGGGAAAGGAGAAGTGGGGATAAGAGAAAAGATAGATTAAAAGTGAGTGGGGAGAGAGAATTAACTGTAACTAAGTATATGCAAAAATTTTGTAGCAACTCTTTTTTGTAGTAGCAAAGAATGGGAATCAGAAGAGGTATCTATCAAGAGGGAGATGGCTGAAGAAGTTATAGTGGATGCATGTTATGGAATAGTATTGTGCCTGTAAGAAATGATGAAGAGATTTCTCTTCAGAGAAACCTGACAAATCGTATTTGAACTGATGCCAAGTAGAGTGAACAAAACGAGGAGAAAAGTTTATACAATAATATTGTAAAAACAAACAACTCTGAAAGACTTAGGAACTATAATGCAATGTCCAACCTTGATTCTAGTGGAGTTCTGAAAAATGGTGCTCCTCTGTCTATCATATTCACATCATGTCACCCCAGAGGTGATAGATTCTGGGTACATATCAAGATACATACATAACTACATATATATATATATGTACATATTTATATGTTAATGTATATATGTATAGGGGTGTGTATTGTGTTTGTGTGTATGTTTATTTGAACATGGTCAATGTGAGAATTTGTTTTACTTCACCATATATTCTAGTTATAGGGGTTTTATTTTCCTTTGTTTCTCAAAGTGGGGGAATGATGGGAAAGAGAGAAGACAAATTGTCATTGATTGAAAAAAGTATTTTCCAAAATGGGATTGTTTCTCATCTCTGTTTCTGACTTCTTTTAAGTCCCAACTAAAGTCCTACTTTACGATCAGGGAGACAGAGTCAAGATATTGGCATATAGGCCAAGATTCAGTTGTACTCTCCCAATATTACCCACCAAACAACTTTAAAATAACTCCTCAAATCAAAATTTGGAATAGTAAAGCCAACAAAAGGTCAATTGACACATTTTTCCAGCCTAAGACAATTTAGGAGTTCTCAGGAGAAGTCTGCAACACCAGGGTGGATGCACATTTGGTGGTAGGAGTACTAATGGTGGTTCTTGGAGGCACCCTTGATAGCAACAGTGTAGCTTTGGCAATTCTCAGTTCAGTCAGGGTAAGGAGGTTGGAGAACTGGTCAAAATAAAATTACAGGGGAACCCTATACTGGCAGTAGCTGCAGTTCTCACTGTCTGGCAACTCTATTGCCCAGAAACAGTTCTGGATCAAAGTTCCCAGATGAAGAAGAATGTTTGTGATTAGTTCCAGGGGAGGAGAGGAACGGGTCACCGTTCCAGAGCCAAGAAGAGCATCAGTACTTAAAGCTACATAGAAGCAGGGGCCCTTCCTGGGTAAAGAATACAGAACAAACCAGAAGAAAGTATCCACACTTCTAGAATAACATATTTTAGGAGTGGAAAGCTTGAAATATAACATTCCAGAAGACAAAGGAGCTAGGATTACAAGCAAGAATAGGCTATCCAGCAAAAATAAGTATAGGCCTTTAAGGAAAAATGTCTAGTTAATGCAACACAGGAACTTCAAACATTCTTGACACTACTTATCCTAGAGAAATTTCTAGTCCATGTCAAATTTATCCAATAAATATTTCATTCTCAAATATTTAGAGAACTGAGTCAAACTTGAAAAATAAGAGCTATTCCCTGATTGATAAGTGGTAAAAGGATATGAATAGGCAGTTTTCAGAAAAATGAAGCAAAGCTGTCTATAGTCATCGCTATTGATCAGAGAAATGTGAATTTTAAAAACGTTAATGTACAACCTCATACATATCACAATTGACAAGCTAGAGGGGATGAGGATAAATAGGTACAATAATGAAGTGTTAAAGGAGTAGTGAACTTGTCAAAGCATTCTGGAGAACAATATGTAACTATGCCCAAAGAACTATAAAACTGTGCATTGCCTTTGTTCCAGAATGAACACTACTATGTGTATACCTCAAAGAAATCAAAGAAAAAATGAAATGAATCTATATATACAAAAATATCTGTAACAATTTTTGTGCAGGCAAATAATTTGAAAAGGAGGGGATGTCCATTGATTAGGAAATAGCTGAACAAATTGTGGCATATGATTATACGAAATGTCAAAGGTGTGGTTTCAGAAAAAAATGTCAATGAACTAATGTAAAGTGGAAGTGAGAAGAACCAAGATATCATTGGGCATAGCAACAGCAGTGTTGTAATGATGACTTGGCTTCTCTGATCAATACTGTGATTCAAGACAATTCCAAAGGACTTATGATGAAAAAATACTATCCACCTCCAGAGAGAGAACTGATAAATTCGGAGTACAGGTTGAAATACAATTTTCTTTTCTTTTTAAAGTATAGAAATATGTTTTCCATGATTTCCTATATTATTTACTTTCTCAGTAGGTTAGGGGTAGAAGGAAGACAATCTGGACCTCAAAATTTTCAAAAGTTAAAAACAAGTAAATAAATATTCATTTGAATACCCTTCCTCCACCAAGAAGGCTTTTCTCATCCTGAATTAATGCTTGTGGTTTCCTTTGTTGGTTATCTCCTTATCCTGTATATATCTTGTTTGTACATAATCGTTTGTATGTTGTCTCTTCCATTAGACTGTGAGCACCTTAAGAGCAGGAACTGTCTTTTGTTTTTCTCTGCATTCTCAGAACTTAGCAGTGTCCAGAACTTAGCAGGGCACCGCAGTCCTAAGTCTACTACATATGGTAGATACTTAACAAATGCTTATTGACTGACCAAAAATTTGTAATTTACCATAACTTCTTAAGCTAAGAATGGAAGGGGGGTGTCATAACTCCTTTTCTTGACCCATATAGCATAACTCAACTTTTCTTTGTGGGGATAGATAGTATCCATTAAAGTGAAACCAATGCCTTGAAACCAAAAGAGGCCACAATTTGTCCCTCATGCATAGAATACATGAGTCATAAATAATTATAAGGACTCTGACAAATAAAAAACATCTTTTTCTCTAAGGATTCAACTTTGGGCTAGAAAGTAATATAGAACCTCCCTTTAATTCCTTCATTATCTAGAAGAATGATAGCATAATATGTAGTAGGAAGAGCAATGAAATTACTTTGGAATCAGGAGAGATATGTATATCAACCATTCCTAATACTTACTATCTTTCAGGACATGATTCATACCTAGGACTCTCCCGATTTCATATCCATTACTTTTTCCATGTAGAAAAAGTCCGTTGTCTCCAATGTTTCTTAGGTACTTGGAATAATTTAGATCCCTCCAGACTTCAAGTTTAAGTTGTTTCCATACACTAAATGGAACTGCTTAACTCTGGAGAAGTCATTTAATCTCTGTGACACTCAGGTTACATATCTGTAAAGTGCTGATGAAAAATGCTGTTGTTTCTACAGACAAAGAGGTACTATGAAGATCAAATGTGATTATCTTTGTTAAGCACTTTGCAAATCTTAAAGCACTATACAAATTTCAGCTAATTATCATCAGAATCCCCTGGCATCATTTCAATGTCTAACAAAAATCTCCAATCTCCCAGTAGTAACTTTGAAACATGGCGCTTTTTGCTAGCAGGGAGGATGACATCAGTCCTATTTTTTTTTCCTCATAGAATTGTTGCTATGAGGACAAAATCAGATAAATTAGGTGGCTCTGTAAAATATTAGAAGAGCACTAAACTAAAATGCAAGATGTTATTATTCAACCTCTGTTCCTCCTATTTCTTTTTCTCCCTGGACTCAATGGCTCCCTCATGTACCTCTTTGTTTTTCAAATTTAAATGTTTCCCTTCTAACCTTTGGAGACAAATATGGGAGCTAGGGCAGGGAATATACCAGATTGTGGGTTTTGCAGTTAGTGGTAGTTGCAACACTAAAGCAACCTCTTTCACAAATCATTCACAAAACATACTATAGGATGTAACACAGAAAATGAGACTTGAAATCCTTCAGATAGAAGGATGAATTGTTGAGAGGATCAGAAAAATAGAAGTTTGGTTTGGTGTGAGGAATCACAGTGACAAAGCTTCCAGGTTAGATCCAGGAATCCCCAAATTGGGCAATTTTCAAAATCTTCTGGTGTACTTCTTGTCTTCATGGGATAATACACTGGAGAAATTTGCATGGGGCTGCCCAAGTGGAAGGACACTTGCATCTGGAAACTGAATGATGATCTTACAAAGGCAAGAAGTGTCCTATTGAAAATGGAATATATAATCTGCTTGAAATCACAAATGAGTTCAACTTTCAATAACATCTCTATCAATTTCACCTGAGCTCAGCAAATGAAAATTGGCATAGATTTCCTTTACTGACTGTAGGAAAAAAGAAAACATCATCAACAACAACAATTATTTGCAAAGTGTGTAACCAATAACAATGGGCAGAAGCTGCAAAAAGTGAAGCTCAGGCTTAACATGAGAAAACATACCCTGGTAAATAGAGTTAACTGGAGGAAGGAATGGGTAAGTTAACAAATTCTTGCTCACATGCAATCTCCAAGTAAATGTTGGATAATCACTCTTCAGTTACAATGAAGAAGAATTCCTTAGTCAGATGTAGATTTTAACCTCCTTTCCAACTCTTAGATTCTATGGCTTTAAATTCAAGAGCAACTGAACTTGAAGTCAGAAGATATGTGACTGAATCCTACCTTATTCACTTACTTTCTGTATGACTTTGGATAAGAAATAAATTCTTCTGGGCCCCTGGTTTTTCATCTATAAAAGGAAGGGAGTGCATAAGTGCATAATTATATGCATTTTGTCTCTCCCTTTCCATTGTTATCTCCTCAAAAGCAGGGGATGCCTTTTATGTCTCTTTGTATCCCTGGGGCTTAGCATGATGCCAGGAACATAAAAGGCACTTAATAAATGTATATTAACTGAAAAACAAATCTCATATGTTGACCACAACAATAAACTTCTGATAAGGTACTGTCAGAGAAAAAGAACATTATGATCAATAACTATTTCAAGAGTATAGCATATATGTGGGTGTGAAATGCATGCACACACACACACACACATATATATATACACACACATATATCTATGCATGCATATACACACATATATATGCACATATCTATATGTATATATATGCATGGAGGGTAAAATAATATAAAATTTAATAACTGATATTAAATATTGCTGATAATTTTATTTTTATATAGTAGCCACTTAGCTGGTCTTGAAGCCAGGAAGGTATGGGTTCAAAGTCTACTTTAGGTAAATACTGGCTATGTGTCTACGCAAAACACTTGGGTACTCCAAGTGGCTCTCTAAGATCACCAGTTGCAGAAAACATGTCATTATGCATTGGTAGAAGCATTTCCTAAACCAGGAATTCCATACACCAGTGAAATCTCAGTCTCTAGACCATATTCCTGTTTTTCACAGATATAGATTATGTCATCTCAAAATGCCACAAAGAAACCATGGAAATAGTAAATAAACCCAGTTCTCAGTGTGGTTGGTAATTCCTAGTGCTGCAGGAATTCATCCTAAAGTGGTATAAATTCCGGTAGCCCTGAAGATCATCTGCATGTAAATGTGATGTATGCCCTTTCTTTCCCCAGCAATTTCCTCAAACCACTTGATACTATGTCACTAATGAATACTGACTCTCTACTGAGAAACCCCATCATTGGTATAGGAGGAGAGGCAAAAGTATGATGAGTAATCGCAGCACCAGCATCTGGGAGCATGTTTAATTTAACAGACATTTGTGCTTAGTGAATTGGTATGCTTCTGTCTAAGCCTTCTCTGTCCAAAGATGCTCAGATTGCAAGCTGCCTGGCATGATTTCTAAAGGAGCCTTTTCATTTATTACTCTTCTCGTGTGAATTGTGGAGGGGGTACTTTGATAATCAGTATGCTTGCATTTGAATGGCAAATGAGGAGATAAGAAACAAAAATTATGGTTAATAGACTGAGAACCTTTTCAATGTTCCTCCCCCAAAATCTGGAAGATTCATAAATACACAGTATTTTAATAAGCAACACAAATGTATTTTCTTACAATACAGGTTGGTATTTATTTTTTATAATGCTTTTCTACAGGCATGCTCCATAAATCCAGGGCAAAACAATTCGTATTATTATCGATTTTCCTACTTCATTATTTTCAACAGTGTCAACAATAAAATGTTAACACTTCATTGTTCATCAACTGCAAAAGCCTATCAGCAGATCTTCTAATTTTTCAATTAAAACAGCTATCACTGCCCATTTCTAACTCTTAAGACTTCTTGTTCATGATTCAGAAATGTCGGATAGCTCTTGAGGGTCTAAATCTATCCTATTAAATATAATATATGATATAGAACAAAATGATTGGTCTAAAACAAGAGTAGTGGTTCATGTTTCTTCACATTATGATTCAAATAAGCATTTGAAAAGGGAAAACAAATCCTACAATTCCAAAGAAATCAAAATTTGCAATTAGCAAAGAATAAACAAAAGGAAGATCTTAGTAATGCAGGAATTTGATTCATTTGCTCATTTATTCAATATAATTGTATTCTATGATTTCTATATGTAAGACATTGTACAAGATGGGATCTTTTGAGTACATAATTATATAATATCTTGCTCTAGGTGGAAGGAGGAGAAAGTGATATAGATTATAATCTAGTAAGAAAGTTGGGACAAGTTTGCAAATCACTGAAATATAGGACAGAGTGTATTAAGAGCAACAAAAAAGAGAAAACTGGCAAAACATTTTGGAGAATAAGATGGGATAGCCAGTGACTCTCAAAATTTAGGGGATATTGAAGTTGGGTTATTAAAAATAATTAGAATTCTGACAGTTTAGAAGGGAAAGAGATGAACCAGAGCATAGGCTAAGTGATGGAATTAAATAGGCTAAGGGAAGAGAAGTGTCACCATATTTTATTTAAAAAAATGAGTTTGGGAGGTAAAAAAAAATGGTGATGTTGGATTTAGTTGATCCATCAAGTGGTCTGAGACAATCAACAAAGTAGAAAGTTGTTAACATTTCTAACCAATTCTTTCAAAGCAGACACTGGCTCCTCTGAATGCAATTATATTTGTATTTTTCAGTCAAGTTTTTGCTAAAGGACACAGCCTAAGGGAAAAAGAACACATGAAAGGATATATTCCTCACAGTGTGTTATATTCCCCAAGGCAAGTTATAGTTCTCCAAACCAAAACATCCTCATCCATTTGGAAACTTCTTTGGACTGGAAAGCAACTTCTTCCTCCACAGAAAAATGGCAAAAACTTTTTCCCCCATTTTTCAAAAGAGAGCCTGACTCACTATTTCTATGACCTTCCTAAATGCCATAGAAAATCAGTTTTTAAGGATATACTTCTAAAATTGCTGTGCAAACCTAAGATATATTCAGAGAATTACAGAATTTCATAGCTGGAGGGTACTTCAGTGGCCATTGGCATTTGTCTGTCAATTAAAAATTAAATTCATGGAGCTTCCCTGTCCACTGTGAACTACTATTTAGTTATGCATTTGCTCTGGTAACTTTGAACAAGTAGAATATATAATTCTTTCCATAGTTAAGTTCTTACTCCCATACCAAATATTCTATCAACCAATGAAAAAGTAGTTATCAAGTATCTACTGGGAACTGTGTTAGGTAATGGGGATACAAAAACATAAATGAAACAGTCTTTGCCTGTGAGGAGTTTACAACCCAGTGAAGGGGAACAGTTTCAAAATAAGGAATACAGGAAAATGGTTGGGGGGGTGGGGATTTGGTAGGGCAATAAAAGCCAGTCTGGGCTCCCCCACAGAATGTAGGCTTCAGTAGAAACTCACCCATGGGAAATCAGGGCAGGCAGAACAGGAACAAGTTGTTCCAGATGGAAGCCATAAGGGTGTTCAAAATGTTCCATTGTGACTAGACCCCAGATGATGAAGGAAGCTCCAGAGTTATACATTTGGAAGTCTAGGAACCAGGAAGAGAATTGGGAAAGGAAAGGGTATGAGTTGATATCAAGGGGTTGTGACATAGAGTGAAAGGGAGAAGATGGAACACTTAATAAATGTTTTGATTCTTAAGAAGAGAAATAAGGTGATTTCTTCAAATACCAGAACAGTAATCTTTACTTTTATTTCAGGGAAAATTCTAGAACATATTATTTTAAAAGTGGGTTTTTTTTAGTTCTTATAAAGGAAAATGTTGATCAGTGGGATTTAGTAAGGATTTGAATTCAATTTGAATTTAAAGAACTTCATTTTTTTCTTTGATAGATGGAAGACAGTGTGGATTAGTTGATACAAAGAACAGCCTTGAAGTTAGAACAATCTGAATTTAAGTCCTACCTCTGACATATAATAGATATGTAACCACAGGCAAATTAATTAAACTCTCTACCGCCATAAATTATGGACAAGTTTCCTATTTGCTTAAATGGAGAGGATTTTCTGCACTAGGAGATCCCACTCTAATGATTTCCTAGGTTCAGATAAAAACAAGTGTACAAATAAACAAAATAAAGCAACTAAATGTAGATAAAAGTAGTGTGTCAAATTCATCAAAGCATTTATCAAAAGCTCTTAAAAATAGCCTTATAAACCAGATGGAAATATATAACCTACATGCTAGTAAAGCTAGGTTGATCCATAACTGGATGACTAACTGGACACAAGTAGTGGTAAAAGAGATATCAGTGTCAATTTGGAAAATGACCTCTATCACAATGCCCTTAAGTTCTCCTCTGGTCCTTTTTCTCTTAGTATTTTTAGGAACAACTTAACTAAATATGTACATGGCAAACTTACAAAACTGTAGATGTAGATACCAAACTCTTTCCAAAAAGATGGAAGGTCTACCTAAAATAATGGAGTAATTTTATTACTGAGAAAAACAAGGTTCTCCTTCCGGTGCCGCGGCGCCGGCGGTAGCGCCAGCCCGGCGGAGTGAAGTGCTCGGGGGCTGTCGGCCATCGGACGTCGCCACCGCCGCCGCTGCCATCATGGAGACTTTGTACCGGGTGCCCTTCGTGGTCCTCGAGTGTCCCAACCTGAAGCTGAAGAAGCCGCCATGGGCCCACATGCCATCTGCGATGACGGTCTACGCCCTGGTGGTGGTGTCTTATTTCCTCATCACAGGAGGAATAATTTATGATGTCATTGTGGAGCCTCCTAGAGTTGGATCAATGACAGATGAACATGGACATCAGAGACCAGTTGCTTTCTTGGCATATAGAGTAAATGGACAATATATTATGGAAGGACTTGCATCCAGTTTCCTGTTTACAATGGGAGGTTTAGGTTTCATAATCCTAGACCGATCCAATGCACCAAATATTCCCAAGCTCAATAGGTTTCTTCTTCTATTCATTGGTTTTGTCAGTGTCCTCTTAAGTTTCTTCATGGCGAGAGTGTTCATGAGAATGAAGCTGCCAGGCTATCTGCTGGGTTAGAGTTCCTTTTGTGAAGCCACAACAGTAACTGGATTCACTCCTTAAAATGGTCTTTCAAAGGCCGTTCTGCCCTCCAGGACAAAACGTGGAACATGGATTGACTGTGTCTAAGAATGACATAAGGAAAGGTCTGGTGTAAAAATGCAGAAGGTTTTAGTCCATTTTTTGGAAACAAAAATAACCAAAACCCTCTTGGTCCCGTTGATGTGATCAGTTTATAATAATAATAATAATAGTAATAGTAATAACACCATTGTTTTTCTATATTGACCCACCATTCCTGTCAAGTAATCACATCTGTCCTCGGTTTTTTCCCCCCATTTTTGAGAGAAACTATTTTCCTTTGTATAATGAAAGTATTGAATAAACTATTTCCTTATTACCTACAAGCCCATTTGTAAATTTCCCCTTTTCAGGAAAAGGCACTTTTGGTCAAGATGTGCACAAGTAAATTCAGGGAGCTGGAGCCTCCAGGCTGATAACTCTATCCAGGGGATCAGCTTTGCCTTGACCCTTCTTTATTTTAAGTGTAGCTTTCAAAGTCTGTGATTTTATGTGAGACTGTGTTCCCTAAAAGACAAGATGTATGGAAGGAGCCAAAATAAATCATTTTTCTATTGAAAAAAAAAGAAAAAAAAAAGAAAAACAAGCCATTTGGAGTTCATCATCATACAACATTGCTACTACCATGCATAGTGTTTTTCTGGCTCTGCTTACTTCACTCTGCATCAGATCCTATAAGTGTATTGAGGATTTTCTGGAGTCACCATGCTCATCATTTCTTTTTTTTTTTAAACAAATGCTTTATTAACTTCTGTTTTACATCATTTATTTCCATCAGATTTTGAGTTACAATTATTTCCCCGCCCTGTTTATCCCCTACCCACCCTCCCAGAATACCAGTCCCACAAGATGTCGCTTCCTCCAATATGCTCTCTCCCATATCTTCTCCCATACCCCCTTCAACTTTTCCATTAGAGGAAGGTGAATCTTTGTGTCCCAATGCCTGCACATCTTATCTCCCAATTACAAGCAGAAGAATATTAATAATAGTAATTATATATATTTGAAACATTTAATCTTAAGACCTCGAATTTCAGATCCATTTCCTTCCTCCCTTGTCACTCATTCCCCCTGGGAGGATAAGAAATTCAGTACATGTTGTACATGTATAGCTATGAAAAACTTTACCATAATAGATATATTGTACAAGGCTGCTTATAATTCCCTCCCACACATCCCACCCCCTACCTGGTCTATTCCCTACTTGATCCTGTCCCTCTTCTATAGTGGGTACTTCCAACCTCCCCTCCCTCCAAGGCTGCTCTCCCATTCAAAATCCCTCCTCTCATTCCCCTCCCCCTATTCTGCTGCAGGTTGAGATATCTCATTTAGTATGTATGTCATTCTCTCCCTGAACCAAATTCAATGAGACTGTGGCTTTTTCTTTTTGCCTTCCTATTCTTCCCCTCCCTTGCAACCACTTCCCCTTGCTTCTTCTACATGAGATAGTTTACCCTACCCTGTCTCTCCCTGTCTCCTCTTGCCACTTTCCTCTCACCTCATAATTTCACCCCTTAAGTATCCTTCCTTACCAAAAAATTCAACCTATGTCCTCTATCCACGTATAACTGTAAACATATATACACACATTCACATATGTATTCATGTGACCATACACCCTTCTTCCATTATTTTCATACTGAGAAAGATTTCATCAGTCACAGTTATTGTTTTTCCATATCGGAATGTAAATAGTTCAACTTTGATAAGTTCCTTTTGATTTCTTTTCCCTGATTACCTTCTCAGGCATCTCTTGCTTCTTGTGTCTGGATGTCAAATTTTCTATTCAACTCTCGTTTTTTCCTCAAGAATGCTTGAAAGTGGGGCGGCTAGGAGGCGCAGTGAGTAGAGCACTGGCCCTGGAGTCAGAAGGACCTGAGTTCGGATCCGGCCTCAGACACTTAACACACACACACACAAACCTAGCCGTGTGACCTTGGGCAAGTTACTTAACCCCAACTGCCCTCCAAAAAGCCAAAAAAAAAGAAGAAAAAAAAAGAATGCTTGAAAGTCCTCTGTTCCACTGAATGACCATATTTTCCCCTGAAACAAAATACTCAGTTTTGCTGGGTACGTGATCCTTGGGTTCATTCCCAGCTCTTTTGCCCTCTGGAATATCATATTCCATTCCCTTTGATCCATCAATGCAGAAGCTGCCAGGTCCTGTGCTATTCTGATTGTGTTTCCACAATATTGAAATTGTTTCTTCCTGGCTGCTTGGAGTATTTTCTCCTTGATCTGGGGATTCTGGAACATGGCTAAAATTTCCTGGGAGTTTTCTTTTTGGGATCTTTTTCAGGAGGTGATTGGTGGATTCTTTCAACCTCTATTTTGCCCTCTGTATCAAAAACATCAGGGTAATTTTCCTTGAGAATTTCTTGAAGGGTAATTTCTAGGTTCTTTCTTTGATCATGGCTTTTGGGTAGTCCAATAATTTTTAAATTGTCTCTCCTGGACCTATTTTCCAGGTCAGTGGTTTTTCCCATGAGATATTTCATATTGCCTTCTAATCTTTCATTTGTTTGGATCTGCTTAACAGCATCTTGATTTCTCATGAAGTCACTAGCTTCCATTTGCTCCAGTCTAACTCTGAAGGAATGAATCTCCTCAGTAACCTTTTGAGACTCTTTCTCCATCTGGCAAATTCGACTTTTTAAGGCATTCTTCTCCTCATTGCCCTTTTGGGCCTCCTTTGCCATTTGAGTTAGTCTACTTTTTAAGTTGTTGTTTTCCTCAGTCAGGCTGTTGACCCTCATTTCATACTTTTCCTGCATCCTTCTCATTACTTTTTCCCAATTTTTCCTCCACTTCTCTTATTTGATTTTTAAAGTCCTTCCTGAGGCCCTCTATGGCCTGCAACTCACTCATATTTTCCACCGGGGCTTTTGGAGCAGGATTTCTGACCTCACAGCCCTCATCTCGCTCTATGCTTCTATCCTCTTTGCCCTCAAAGTAGGAGTCTAAGGTTGAATTTTTCTGTTTATTTTTTTTCCTTTGCCTTGGCATGTTGCCACATAATTACTTGACTTTTGGGCTTGTTGCCACAGTATGGTTCTGGCGCCAGACTGGAACTTTCGTCCCGAAAGTGTGTGTGTGGGGGGCAACTTTCATTTCTGTCAAGCTGGAAACCCACCCACGACCTCTACCCCATATCATAATCCAGATCCAGGGAGGTTAAAGCAAGAGCAATTACCCCCCAAGACTGATTGCTGGATCTCCCTACATTTTATTGCAGGCCAGGAGCTGGAGCTGCCACTGAAAACTACAAAATGGCATGTCTCCTTAGTGGCTTCTAGCCCCCAGGGAAGGAACCCGAATTCCCCAAATACTGGTACCAAAATCCATAGGGCACTAACCTCTCACTTTGTCCTAGGCATGTCTATGTTGATAATTTTGGAATCACCACAGCTGCAGGTGTTCTGGGGTCCCTCCAGCCTGCTGCTGGCCCTGCCGCCCTGGGGCTACAACCACAACTCAGGCAGACCTGTTCTCGGCTCCCCGCACACTGCTTGCTGTGCTGTCAGCTCCCAGACCGCTGCACTGGTCCTTCCTACAGGGCTGCTGGGCTGTCCTCAGCAGGAGCTTAGCTTCTCTGTGTCATTCTGTGGGTGCTGGGGCTTTAGAAGTTGTTCAGAGTCCCCTCTTACATAGTTCGGAGGTAGTCTGGGGTTAGAGTGGCTTGGACACGCTGTTTCTACTCTGCCATCTTGGCTCTGCCCCCCATGCTCATCATTTCTTAAAGCACAATAGAATTTCATTAAAATAATACACCACACCTTGTTCAGATAGTTCCCCATTGATGCACATGTCAATTCCCAATTCTTTGCCACCCAAAAATGACCTTCTATAAATATTTTTATGCAAATTGCAAATGGCTTTTCCCCCTTTTTAAAATATTCTATTTGGGATACAGACCTTGTTCTGGAATTGCTGGATCACAGGTATACAAACTTTTATAGCCATTTGGGCATAATTTTGAAATGCTCTCTAGAATGGTGTGATCAGATCATTCCTCTACTAATTTATTTATGGTAATACTTTTAAGGTCTAAATTATGTAACCATTTTGACCTTACCTTGGTATATATATAGGGTTATATCTAGGATATCAGGGTATTTTTCCTTTATCATTTCTTGAAATATTATGTTCAGGCTTTTATTTTTAAAAATTTCTTTCTGGTAGTCCAAGACATCTTAAATTGTATCCCATGGAACTTTTTTCCAAGTCAAGTTTTCCTCCAATGGGATGTTTCACATTTTCTTATTTTCTTCATTCTTTTGATTTTGTTTTGTTACTTCTTGATGTCTCATGAAATAATTAGCTTCTATTTGCCCAATTTTACTTTTTAAAGAACTACTTGGAAAACAAGATTCTATGGGGCTGCTAGGGGGCACAATGAATAGAATACTGGCCCTGGAGTCAGGAGGACCCGAGTTCAAATCCAGGCTTAGACACTTAACATACACACAAAAAAAGCTAGATGTGACCTTGGGCAAGTCACTTAACCCCAATTGTCCTGCCTTCCCCTCTCAAAGAGAGAGAGAGAGAGAGAGAGAGAGAGAGAGAGAGAGAGAGAGAATTATTTGCTTCAGCAAGCTTTTGTTGACTGATCTGTGCCACGGCTATGGTGCCTCAGAGCTGATCTGTGAGATGCTTTTGGGGCTTGTTGCTGACTTTCAGGGGCACAGTCTTCTGCTGGCTTGTTGGATGCACTGCATTCTGTTCCCCTTTACACAAGTGAGACAGGCATTCCCTGCCAACCTTCTAAGTTGTTATAGACAGGAAAATTGTTATACCCTGCCCTTATATTGCTTCTCATGCTCCCAAATTCATTTTGAGGTGTTATTTTATAATTGTTTAGAGGTGAATTATAAAAAAAAATTCAGGTGAGTTCCTTCCTTGCTCCACTATTTTGGTTCATTAAAAATATGATTTCATGGGATCTAAACAATAATCTTGAGAGGAAAATTCTGTTATTATATCCAACTTTACAGTTTATGAAAGTGAGACCTACAGAGATTGTTTTTTTTCCCAGGGTCATGCAACTAGTAAGTATTTGAAGTCAAATCTGAACTCAAATCTTCCTGACTTTAGGTCCACTACTCAATCTACTGTACTTACCTAACATAATGACTTACCTAATATAGTCACTTTTGGGCATAGTCACAAATTGTTTTCTAGATTGACTGGATCAATTCACAGTTCAGTCAACAATGAATTAGTATCTGTTTTGTTGCTTTCTTTCCTGGAATAGTCAATTTTATTTTTTTGTCATATTTGTCCAGTTGCTGTGTATTTTTATGCAAAAATTTGCAATTTATCTAATTTTTATTAATTTTGATGAATTTGTATTTGCTTATTGATAGCTTGAGTTTATTCCTTTGAAAATTCACTGTCAGGGGCGGCTAGGTGGCGCAGTGAGTAAGAGCGCTGGCCTCGGAATTGGGATGACCCGAGATCAGATCCAGCCTCAGAAAATGAGCACCCACCTATAAATAATGACTAGCCGTGTAACCTTGAGCAAGTTACTTAACCCCAATTGCTTTAAAAAAAAATTCACTGTCTATATCAATACCTTTTAGTTAGGACCCTGGAATGTTTGAGAAAGTAAGAAAGGGAAGCTGGGACAATAAAATCATTACATAATGATAATTATAATGATACATAATCATTACGTAAGAAGCTAGAGAAGAGAAAATATTAGGGAGAATGTTCTACTTGTGTTCAAGTGTTTGATTGACTATCATATTAATTAGGCATCAGACTAGCTCTGATAGGCTCCTGAAGATAAGATCCCTAGAAGGTTTAGTTTGGTATAAGGAAAATCTTCACAACAGTTGGACCTGTCTGAAAGTTTGGTTTCTGTCCTACATTCACCTCCCTCACTGAAGATCTTCAAATGGA
This sequence comes from Gymnobelideus leadbeateri, assembly GCA_011680675.1. Classification (NCBI taxonomy): domain Eukaryota; kingdom Metazoa; phylum Chordata; class Mammalia; order Diprotodontia; family Petauridae; genus Gymnobelideus; species Gymnobelideus leadbeateri. The sequence continues at coordinate 20,108 of WOXC01000051.1, forward strand.
AGTTGCATAACTTATTTATTAGGAATATTCTTGAAAGTATTCATGCTGAAGCATGATTTGACTTACTGATTTTTGAGGTCCCACATTACTCTGAGATACTGATATTCTGTTATTGGAGCTTTATATAACAATTCATTTGGTAAATTTATATAATAATTCATCTGGTAATTGTTTAAATGATCAGTTTTTGGTAGGAAGCAATACAATTCATCATCAAAATGAACAATCATGTTATTTTAATTATACAGACATTTGGTGAAATTATTTTTATTGGTTTTTAACTAAGTCTAGGACATTAGTATGTGGACCATCATTTTTCATATTCCAAAGATCGGATCTGAATCACTAATAAATATGCTATAAGATGACCCTCAAGTATGTTGCATATCTATAAATAATCAAATAGTACAAATCATATTTCCCTTTTTATTGATTAACAATATGATGTACTTTGACTATATGTCATTTACAAGTATCTTATTTTTGTAAGAAGATTTATAGGAACATGGTAGATTTAATTAAAATGCATACATTTGTTTATTGAACAGTACTGGTTTGGATTTTATATTACCAATGCATCCTTACCTTTGCTTATATTAATTAAATCTAATATGTCATAAATTTTAACAGGCATATAAAACCTTGTCTGTTTTATAGCTTTTATAATTACTGAACTAGTAGGTATTAGCATCAAATCTTAATTAATAAGCTTCTCAGAATCATTTAAAATTTAATTCAGTTCAAATCAGAGGAAAAAATCCAGTATGTCTTGCAGGTTTTCAGTAGGATAGATTCAAATTCACTTAAAGGGCATGAATTTCATTCTAAAGAGGCAGTATGGGTGGGAATGATGAGAAAACTTTGGTATAGAATCTCCCACACATATTCCAGCAAAGGTCCAAAAAAACAACAGAGGAATAGGGATAAAGAAAACCAAAGAGAATTAGTGATATCTAGTCCAGAATTTAAAAGTGATGACAATAATAATACTGCCACTCTTTTGTGTAAACTCAGAGTCAATTTAGCATGATGGAAAGATAAAATGAAATAGCCGCATCAGGCAGTTAGGTGGCATAGAAGATAGAGCTTTGAATTTGGGGTCAGTTAGAATGAATACAAATGAAGCCTCATACATTTACTAGCTATGTGACCTTGGACAAGTCACTTACTTTCTTTCTATATCCCTTTCCTCAGTTTCAAAATGGAAGTAATAATGGCATTCGTGTCCCTGGGTTATTTCAAGGATCAAATTAGATCAAAGTGCTTAACTTTCCAAAATTTTCTTATTGCCAACCATCTAGTTACCTCATTCCCCTTTGGGTGAAGAAATCAGAGCCTCTGTCCTATGAGAGAAGATACAGGAGCTCAACCCATGATAGTAAAAAGTACCAAGAATAGCATCCAGGGTCCCTGAGTCCAGCTTAGACAATTCTTATTGAAGGTATGGCTTAGTTTTAGCCACTAAATTTAGGATTAAATAGGCCCAGTCTACATATGCCAATAGTGTAGGAGCGAAGTTGACCTAAGAATAAACCCTCACTACAGAAAATGAGGCTATTAATGAGAGTAGCAAAAAGAAAATCAGAAACCCCAAACATAATCATGAGAAGAATTCACAAGCAAATAAGGTACAGAGATAATATAAAGTTTAAAAGTTTTTGCACAAACAAAGAAAAAACAAAGTCCCTTAGTTACAAAATTGATTGTGGCTGATCTTTTTGTAGTAACTAAGTACTGAAAACTAAGGAACTGCTGATTTACTACGGAGTGGCTAAATGAGTTATATGACCAACCAAATGGCATTCATTATGGTTGTGCCAGCCTAGCTGAAGAATCAGGACACCCTGAGGGAGAGAAAGAAGGCAACATGTTCCAGGAAAGCAGAACCACCAACACCACCACCTCAACTACCATCTTTCTTCAGATATTGATTGAGATGCCTAGGTAAGACCCTGAGCTTAAGAATATTGAAATTATCAGTGTTCAGCAAAACTACAGACTTGCTTTTAGACTAGTCCTCTCAACCATCATTGAAGGAAAAATCATTACAGAGAGAGATCACACTTTATCATCACCACCAGCAGCACTTGCTGCCCAAATTCAATTGCAAATTCAAAACTTTTGGTCTGAATTCTGAATATGCACAGAAATCATGTTCTCAAAAACAAACAAACAAACAAACAAAAAACAAACAAACAAACAAAAAAACAAACAAACAAACAAACAAAAAACCTACATTAGACCTAATGAACCTCTCTTCCAAAGAGTGTTTGGCATAATAGAGGTGATTTTCTTCATTGGGGATGATCAAATTCAGGTCAAGATGATGGCTCTGAATGGAAAATTAAACTTAAGAGAACTAGATAAAAAAAACATTTTTTTTCAGTACTACAGCACAATAGCTTGTGAGTCCCTTTTACCAAAGGAAAAAAGAATCAGAAAGAGGCATTTATAACAAAATAGCTATCCTCGGTACACATGGTATTACAGTATTTCAATTCAGTAATAGAAGAAAGACCATCATTGTTTTTTATAGTTATTTTTCTGGGCTCTTTTCTAGCATTAGCCATTTAAAAATATCTATAAAAGAATCAGCATGACAGTCTATGAGATCATATCATATGTAAAATCCTATAAGCACATAGTAGGACCCTATTCTCCATTCAGAAACTAGTTTTTTTTTATTACTAGAAAGATCTAAACAATAAGTTTTAGATGGAACAAGATTAATACCATGCATGTAGTACAATACAGAAAGGGATACAACTGCATAATAGGGTATTAATTGACAAGTCTTTGTAATGAAGTGACATTCATCTTAGACTTTCCTTCTAATGTGAAGTCTTTATATGACCTATTATAATTAGTCTTTCTCTATACACAAAAACCTGGCTGAATGAATAAAAACACTTAATTTGAAAGATTACTAACAACTGATTTTAAAAGTAATGCTGAATTCAGTCAGTCTATTCCATCCCAAACCACCCCTTCCAAAAGTAACAATTAGTTATATTTTCTGACAATTAATTAGTGTAGTCAGTATTGCAACTCTGAGGCACGTGATTCAGTCTTAGTTCTTGTCTTTAAGTTTGCTTACTAGTCATGCATGGCTTCATACACTTTCTGATACAATTTTCCTACTCAGAGTTGAACAGAAGGCAGATTGATCCAGAATTAAGATTTAAATGGAGTAGATGCCTTTGGAAAATTGGAATAATTTGCCATTTCCACTTCAGTTCATTTTATAAATAAGTAAACTAAGCAAAGAGGGTTAAATGATTTGCCCAGAAAAACATAGTTAGCAAATATCTGAGGCCTGGACAGGAGGACTTCCTGACTCCAGAATATTCACTGATCCAACAAGCAGACACACACACGCACTCAGTAACTCACACATTCTCTCTCTCTCTCTCTCTCTCTCTCTCTCTCTCTCTCTCTCTCTCTCTCTCTCTCTCTCTCTCTTTTTCTCCCTGCTCTCTCTCTCGCTTGCTTCTGTAGGAAAAGCATTGGCAGCTGGAAGGATCAAGGAAGGCCCATTTTAGCTGAGCTTTTAAGGAAAGTAGGTTTGTTTGTTTGTTTGTTTTAATGTTTGTCTTATCTTCATTTCTGTGCTCTTGGCAGAACTAGAGATAGTCCTGGACTTTAATGAATGCTTTTTAAGATCTTGACTATGTAAGATAAACACATTAAGGTAATTTCTGCACCTAGACAATGGCCTAGTAATCTTGCCATTTACTGTCCTCTTCCAAATTTCATCTCCCCAGCTATTGATTCTTTTTAATCACATTTCAAACAAATGCAATCATTATCCCCTCATAGCTCTTGTAATGAAAACTCCCACAGTATGAATAAGAAATAATTGTATATACTGTAGTTAAGAACAAAGAGGGCACCAAGCTAAACAATCTTAGGTAAAACTAAATTATTGGGAGTGAGGGAGACAAACAAAAGGGAGAGATAGAAGTAGAGAGAAAGAATCAGAGACAGAGGAACAGAGGCAGAGACAGAGATACACAGAGAGGAGAGGAACAGAGAGAGAAGGGAAAAAAAGAAAGGAGCTAAAAGGAAAAAAAAGAGATTGATGGAGGGGGAAGGAGTAGGCTGGAGCCAGCTCTTATTGGTTCATTCAGGAAAATCAATTGTTAAATTATCACTGTGAGCATTTATCAAATTTTCACTTATTTTGTTGTGTTTAGACTTAAGAAAGTGATATAAAAATTGTTAATAATTGAGGTTATATATGAAAAAGAGAGAAGGGAGAAGGTTGTATATTGAATTAATGTTAAAGATCTGTGCTGTTGGTGTTGTTCAGTTGTTTCCAACACTTCTTCATCCCATGGACCATAGCATGCCACGTATGTTTATTCTATGCTTCTCTCAAAGTCTGCCCAAGTTCATTGTTTCCTTGTTACTAATCATCCATCTCCTCCTTTGTCATCCTATTTTCCCTTTGCTTTCAACCTTTCCCAACCTCAAGGTTTTTTTCATTGAGTCCTGTCTTTCTTCATTTGGTATTTAAGCTTCAGCTTCTGTATTTGATCTTTCAGTGATTAGCTTGAATTAATTTTTTAAAGTATTGACTGATTTGATCTCTACTGTCCAAGTGACTCAAAAATCTTCTCATCACCAAAATTCAAAAGTGTCCTTTCTGCAGTGCTTAGCTTTTCCTCAGCTTTTTCCAAATTTCACAGCCGTATCTTACTATTGGAAAATCATAACTCTGACAATAGGGCCCTTTGTTGGCAAGGTGATGTCTCTGCTTTTTAGTATGATGTCCAGATTGGCTTTAGCTTTCCTTCCAAGAAGCAAGCATTTTTTAATGTCATGACTGCAGTTACCATCTGCAGTGGTTTGTAGTACTATCCATGGGGTTTTCTTGGCAAAGATACTAGATTGGTCCCTTCCTTTTCCAATCTATCATATTTTGTCAGAACTCTCCACTATGATCTATCTGCGTGACATAGATGATTTCATTCAGCTATGCAAACCCTTCTACCATGACAAGACAGTGATTGGGGAAGGGAGATAAATATCTGTATATGAAGTGAAACCTTTACCACTCTGGCCTCAGTTTCTACATCTACAAAAAGTGATCAAAATACACTCTCTTACTGTAACAATAAGAATCATAGATCTATCTAAAGGACATTAAAGTTTCTTGCCCAACCCTCTAGATGAGGAAACTGAGGCTGAGGGAAGTTATGTGACTTGCAACATCTGAATAGATAACACAAAGCTAAACATACATACATATATGTATGTGTACATATATATATATATATATATATTGTGTGTGTGTGTTTGTGTATGTATAAATACACACATATACATATATTAGTTATAGGTATAATTTCCTTTATAATTATAAGGCAGCATATACTAGAAATATATTATAGTTTTAAGATTTTAGCTATTTCCAAGCATTCACATGCTTACTATAGCATGGGGAAAATCCAAGTTTTTCTTTTATTTAAAAAAGCTTCAATTCATATGTAATATATCTAATGAAGCTCACATTTCACATATTGTACTCGAAGACAATGTAGCCCTGGAATTTAGAGAAGGGAACAGATTAGTTCATATTCAATGTCCTAATCCAATATCCTATCAATGACATTACAATGGCTGCAGTTAAATTAATAGTCAAAGTCAATAGAACATCTGACTAGACAAATTAAAAAAAAATTAAACTGACATTGTCTATTTGCTCTGGTGCTCAATATCTATAAGATGATATCTTCCAGATTCATGAAGATGTTAGATTATATTTCTTCCTATGACATTCTAATGAGTTCTCAAATCATTTTCAAAAAATATTTAATTGGAGGCAGAGCCAAGATGGCGGAAAGGAAGCAGTAACCTTGCTGAGCTCCTCAGTCACTAAGGCTCAAAGGGTGAATCTGAGTGGAAACTTGAGTGACGGAGCCCACTGGAAGATGAAGTGTGGCAGAGTCCAGCCCAAGAGGTTGCCCAGTGTGTCCAGACTGGTCGTGCACAGAGCGCGTGGTGTCTGCACAGCCCAGACCTAAGAGCAGACAAGCAGACTACACCAGACAGAGCAAAAACCCCAGCCTGCAGACTTACTGAGGACGAATCACAGTCATCTATCAGATGGGTAGGATCATTGGAGCCAGGTAGGGAGTTGGGCCCTCAGTGGAAAGAGCGGCTTCTCTTGCTGCATTCGGCCCCCAGCCTGGAAGTTTAGAAACTGCCTGCCTGTATAATACAGGGGCTGGAATGGCAAAGTAAATTCTAGCTGCTCAGATCCTCCCATCCCTCCTTCATGAAGCAGAAAACCCAAAGACAAGTCTCCCACCCAGATTGAAATCCCAAGTTAATGGAAATAGCCCCAGGCTTGAGAGTCTCCAAGAAGGGGTGTAACTGAGATAGCCAGGAGTCTGAAGAGAAGAGAGGGTGGGGTCCCAACAAGCCCCACCTCTCCTTACCAACAAAAGCCTACTCATAGCCCAGGGGTATAGAGGCAGAAATCTGAAGTGATCAGAGGCACCCATACCTACTCATCTACATCCCTCATTGACTTCCCTGACTTAGCCATAAACTAGCCACCCAGAGGTATTCAAAGTCAAGGATCAGGCCCTAAACTCATAGCCTGAGAAACTAAGAAACAGGAAGTCACAATGGGAAAAAAAGAAGCTGAGAAGGAGAAGGGGAAGGCAAGAAAGTCTATTCAAGCATACTATGCAGGGCAAGAACAACAAAATACACAGGACAATATAGACTCTCTACCCACACCTGAGACCACAGAAGGAAACATGATCTGGTCTCAAGCCCAAATAGCATTCCTGGAGGAGCTTAAGAAAAATTTTAAAGACCAAATCAGGGAGGTAGTGACCAACTTGGAAAAACATCTCAATGAAGTAATTGGAGAAAATACCTCCCTAAAAAAGGAACTTCAAAAAATAACTGAAGACTGTAATTCGATAAAAATTAGAAACAATCAAATTGAAGCTCAGAACTCTATGATGCAACAACAGTCAATCAAACAAAACAAGAAGATCGAACAATTGCATGAAAATGTAAAATATATCACTGGAAAAATAACTGACCTAGAGAACAGATCCAGGAGAGACAACCTAAGAATTATTGGTCTACCAGAAAGCCATGATGAAAAAAGCAGCCTAGACAACATCCTCCAAGAGATTGTCAAAGAAAACTGTCCTGAGGTCCTGGAATCAGAAGATAAAATCACTATCGACAGAATTCACAGGACTCCTCCTAAGAGAGATCCCAAACTGAAAACTCCAAGAAATATAGTAGCCAAATTCCAGAATTACAAGATTAAAGAAAAAATTCTACAAGCAGCCAAAAAGAAACAATTCAAATATCGAGGAACTACAGTTAGGATCACACAGGACCTAGCAACTTCTACATTAAAAGATTGGAGGGACTGGAATTTGATATTTTGGAGGGCAAGAGAGCTAGGACTACAACCAAGGATTAACTACCTGGCAAAATTGAGTGTAATCTTTCAGGAAAGGAGATGGATGTTTAATGTAATAAGGGACTTCCAGACTTTCCTGATGAAAAAGCCAGAGTTCAATGGAAAATTTGATCTCCAATTACAAGACTCAAGAAAGACATAAAAAAGGTAAACAAGAGAAACACAGACTCACACATGCATAAGTGCACACACCCACACCCACAAACACACGCTCATTACTTGGGATGAAACAAGAGCAAAATGTTCACATCCCTATATGTAGAGCTGATAACTGTCAATATTCAAAATCTTTATGATTATCATGAACTTCAAAAGGGTTATACTTAGATAGAGGGTGTGGGTATGAATGCACTAACCTGATGTCTAAAAAAAAAAAAAAACTATTAAGGGGATCAAAGGTACTATAATGGGAAAAAGGAAAGGATGAGCTAGGAAAAGGTAAAATATGCCATCTGAAGGGACATTAAAACACACTATAGAAGAGGGGAAAGAAAGAGGGAGAGGAACATCATTTAAACACTATTCTCACTGGTTCTGGTTCAAAGAGGGATCAACTTAAATCAGTGAAGTTTAAGATTTTAATGTGAATAGACACATAAATTCACTAAATAGAGGAAAAGGAGGGAGAGAGAGGAGCAATGTTTGAAATTTACTCTCATTGGTTTGGAATCAAACGGGGAGTAATTCACTATGATAAGTATAAAAACTTACTTCTTCCTATAGAAAGCAGAAGGGTAAGGGGGAGTGAAAAAGAGGAGACTAAAGGGGGGTTTAGAAGGGAGGGAAACGGGGGCGGAGCCAAGATGGCAGAGTAGAAACAGCTCATCAAAGCCTCTCTGCCCCCAGATTCTCCACAAACTATGTAAAAAAGGACACTGAAAAACTTCTGGAGCCCCAGCACCCACAGAACGACACAGAGAAGCTAACCTCCCGCTGAGGACAGCCCAGCACCCTGCAGGAAGGACCAGCGCAGCGGTCTGGGAGCCGGCAGCGCGCAGAGCCCAGAGCGCAGAGCTCAGGAGCTGAGCCGAGCCGAGCCCAGGTCCACGTGAGCCGAGGTTTTAGCCCCAGGGCAGCAGGGCCAGCAGCCGGCTGGAGGAACCCCAGAACACCAGGAACTGTGGCGACCCCAGAATTATCAACATAGACTTGCCTAGAACAAAGTAAGAGGTTAGTGTCCTATGGACTTTGGGACCTGTATTTGGGGAATGCGTCAGCTCCCTCCCCTGGGGGCTAGAAGCCGCTGAGGAGACACGCCATTGTGTAGTTTTCATAGGCATTTCCGGCTCCCAGCCTACAAATCATGGGGAGATCCAGCGATCAGTCTTGGGGGGTAATCGCTCTTGCTTTAACCTCCCTGGATCTGGATTGTGATCTAGGGTGGAAGTTGTGGGTGGGTTTACAGCTTGCCAGAAACGGAAGTTGCCCCCCACACGTTTGGGACGAAAATTCCTCTATCTGGCCTTAAAGCCATAGTGTGGCAACAAGCCCAAAAGTCAAGCAATTAAGTGGCAACATGCCAAGGCAAAGGAAACAGAAAAATGCAACCCTAGACTCCTATTTTGGGGGCATAGAGCGGGAAAAGGACTGTGAGGTCAGAAGTCCTGCTCCAAAAGCCCCAGGGGAAAACATGAGCGGGTTGCAGGCCATAGAGGACCTTAAGAAGGACTTTAAAAATCAAATAAGAGAAGTGGAGGAAAAATTGGAAAGAGAAATGAGAAGGATGCAGGAAAAGTATGAAATGAGGGTCAACAGCCTGACTGAGGAAAACAACACCTTAAAAAATAGACTAGCTCAAATGGCAAAGGAGGCCCAAAAGGGCAATGAGGAGAAGAATGCCTTAAAAAGTCGAATTTGCCAGATGGAAAAAGAATCTCAAAAGTTCACTGAGGAGATTCATTCCTTCAGAGTTAGACTGGAGCAAATGGAAGCTAGTGACTTTATGAGAAATCAAGATGCTGTTAAGCAGATCCAAACAAATGAAAGATTAGAAGGCAATGTGAAATATCTCATGGGAAAAACCACTGACCTGGAGAATAGATCCAGGAGAGACAATTTAAAAATTATTGGACTACCTGAAAGCCATGATCAAGGAAAGAACCTAGAAATCACCCTTCAAGAAATTCTCAAGGAAAACTGCCCTGATGTTTTAGATCCAGAGGGCAAAATAGAGGTTGAAAGAATCCACCGATCACCTCCTGAAAAAGATCCCAAAAAGAAAACTCCCAGGAATATTATAGCCAGGTTCCAGAATCCCCAGATCAAGGAGAAAATACTACAAGCAGCCAGGAAGAAACAATTTCAATATTGTGGAAACACAATCAGAATAGCCCAGGACCTGGCAGCTTCTACACTGAGGGATCGAAGGGCATGGAATATGATATTCCAGAGGGCAAAAGAACTGGGAATGAACCCAAGGGTCACCTACCCAGCAAAACTGAGTATTTTGTTTCAGGGGAAAATATGGTCATTCAGTGGAATAGAGGACTTTCAAGCATTCTTGAGGAAAAAACCAGAGTTGAATAGAAAATTTGACATCCAGACGCAAGAAGTAAGAGATGCCTGAGAAGGTAATCAGGGAAAAGAAATCAAAAGGAACTTATCAAAGTTGAACTATTTACATTCCTATATGGAAAAGCAATATCTGTGACTGATGATATCTTTCTCACTATGAAAATAATGGAAGAAGGGGGTGTGGTCATATGAATACATATGTGAATGTGTGTGTATATGGTTACAGTTATATATGGATAGAGGGCATAGGTTGATTTTGTTGGGAAGGGAGAATACTCAAGGGATGAAATTATGAGGTGAGAGAGGAAAGTGGCAAGAGGAGATGGGGAGAGACATGGTAGGGTAAACTATCTCATGTAGGGAAGTGGTTGCAAGAGGAGGGGAGAATAAGGAAGGCTAAAAAGGCAAAACCACATTCACATTGAATTTGGTTCAGGGAGAAAATGACATACATACTAAATGGGATATCTCAACCTGCAGCAGGATAGGGGGAAGGGGGATGAGAGGAGGGATGATGGATGGGAGGGCATCCTTGGGGTGAGGGGAGGTTGGAAGTACCCACTATAGAAGAGGGACAGGATCATGTAGGGAATGGACCAGGTGGGGGTGGGATGAGTGGGAGGGAATTATAAGCAGCCTTGTACAATATATCTACCATGATAATATTTTGCATAGCTAGACATGTACAACATATACTGAATTACTTATCTCCCAAGAAGGAATGGGTGACAAGGGAGGAAGGAAATGGATCTGAAATTCGAGGTCGTAACATTAAATGTTTCAAATATATATATAAATACTATTATTAATACTCTTTTGCCTATAATTGGGAGATAAGATGTGCAGGCATTGGGACACAAAGATTCATCTTCCTCTAATGGAAAAGTCGATGGGGGTATGGGAGAAGGTATGGGAGAGAGCAGATTGGAGGAAGCGATATCTTGTGGGACTGCTATTCTGGGAGGTTGGGTAGGGGAATAATGGGGGGAAAATGATTGTAACTCAAAACCTGGCGGAAATGAATGATGTAAAACAGAAGTTAATAAAGTATTTGTTTAAAAAAAAAGAAGGGAGGGAAACAGTAATAAGGGGAGAGGGTAGGTTAAGAAGAGGGATCACTGGGTGGGAACACTGAGGGAGGGGGTGGTCAAAAGGGAAAACTTCAAGGAGGGGAAGGGAGAAGGAAGAAACAAAAAACCATAAACAGGGAAGGGAATAGGATGGAGGGGAAGAGACAGATAGTCATTATTACTGTGAATGTGAATGGGATGAACTCTCCCATAAAACAGAGGCAGATAGCAGAATGGATTAAAAACCATAATCCTACAATATGCTGTCTACAAGAAACACATTTGAAACAAAGGGATACCCACAGGGTAAGGGTAAAAGGTTGGAGTAAAATTTATTATGCCTCAGCTAAAGTAAAAAAAGCAGGGGTAGAAATACTTATCTCAGATAAAGCAAAAGCAAAAATAGATCTAATTAAAAGAGATAAGGAAGGAAACTATATCCTACTAAAAGGCACCATCGAAAATGAAGCAATATCACTACTTTATATATATGCACCAAGTGGTATAGCATCTAAATTCCTAGAGGAGAAGTTAAAGGAATTAGAGGAAGAAATAGATAGCAAAACTATACTAGTGGGGGACCTTAATCTCCCCCTCTCTCAACTCGATAAATCTAACCTCAAAATAAACAAGAAAGAAGTTAAGGAGGTGAATAAAATCTTAGAGAGACTAGATTTGATGGATCTCTGGAGAAAACTGAATGGGGATAAAAAGGAATTTACTTTCTTTTCAGCAGTGCATGGTACATACTCAAAAATAGATCATGAACTAGGGCATAAAAACCTCACAATCCAGTGCAGAAAGGCAGAAATATTAAGCGCATCATTCTCAGATCATAATGCAATAAATATTATATGCAATAAAGGGCCATGGGAAGATAGACTAAAAACTAATTGGAAATTAAACAATTTAATCCTAAAAAAATTTGTGGGTCAAACAAGAAATTATAGAAACAATCAATAATTTCATTCAAGAGAATGATAATAATGAGACAACATACCAAAATTTGTGGGATGCACTAAAGGCAGTTCTCAGGGGAAGTTTTATATCCCTGAGTGCATACTTAAATAAAGCAGAGAGAAGGGAGGTCAATGAATTGGACATGCAATTGAAAAAGCTAGAAAAAGAACAAATTGAAAATCCCCAATTAAGTACTAAATTAGAAATATTGAAAACCAAAGGTGAGATTAATGAAATTGAAATTAAGAAAACCATTGAATGAATAAATAAAACTAAGACCTGGTTTTATGAAAAAATCAACAAAATTGATAGACGTTTGGTCAATATGATAAAAAAAATGAAAGAAGAAAACCAAATTATGAGTATCAAAAATAAAAAGGATGAATCTACCTCCAATGAAGAGGAAATCAAAAAAATAATGAGGAATTATTTTTCCCAATTGTATGCACATAAATATGACAATCTTAGTGAAATGGATGAATATTTACAAAATCAAAAGTTGCCCAGATTAACTGAAGAGGAAGTGAATTACCTAAATAACCCCATCTCAGAAAAAAGAAATAAAACAAGCCATCAAAGAACACCCTAGGAAAAAATCTCCAGGGCCAGATGGGTTTACTAGTGAATTCTATCAAACATTTAAAGAACAATTGATTCCAATACTCTACAAACTATCTGGGAAAATTAGTGAAGAAGGAGTCCTACCAAACTCTTTCTATGACACAAATATGGTACTGATTCCTAAATCAGGAAGAGATAAAACAGAGAAAGAAAATTATAGACCAATTTCCCTCATGAATTTAGATGCAAAAATTCTAAATAAAATATTAGCCAAAAGACTCCAACAACTCATCACAAAAATAATACACTCTGATCAGGTAGGATTCATTCCAGGAATGCAAGGATGGTTTAATATTAGGAAAACCATCAGTATAATTGAGCACATCAACAATAAAACTAGCAGAAACCACATGATCATCTCAATAGATGCAGAAAAGGCTTTTGACAAAGTACAACACCCATTCTTATGAAAAACACTAGAAGGTATAGGAATAAATGGAGCCTTCCTCAAAATAGTTGATAGCATCTATTTAAAACCATCAGCAAGTATTATATGCAATGGGGATAAACTAGAAGCCTTCCCAATAAGATCAGGCGGGAAACAAGGGTGTCCATTATCACCCCTCTTATTCAATCTGGTACTAGAAACACTAGCAGTAGCAATTAGAGAAGAAAAAGAAATCAAAGGAATCAAATAAGGTAAAGAAGTGACCAAGCTATCACTCTTCGCAGATGATATGATGATATACTTAGAGAATCCTAGAGAATCAAGTAAAAAACTACTAGAGACAATAAATAAATTTGGCAAAGTTGCAGGATATAAAATAAACCCACATAAATCCTCAGCATTCCTGTACATCTCTAATGAAACTCAACAGCAAGAGATAGAAAGAGAAATCCCATTTAAAGTCACTGTAGACATTATAAAATATTTGGGAATCTACTTGCCAAAACAAACCCAGAATCTATATGATCACAACTACAAAACACTTCTCACACAAATAAAAGCAGATCTAAATAGTTGGAAAAATATCAATTGCTCATTGCTGGGTCGAGCTAATATAATAAAAATGACAATTTTACCCAAACTAAACTATATATTTAGTGCCATACCAATCAATTTACCAAAAAAACTACTTTGTAGAGTTAGACAACAAAATTTATTTGGAAAAACAAATGGTCTAGAATATCAAGGGAATTAATGAAAAGAAACGCTAGGGAAGGTGGACTAGCTATGCCAGATCTTAATCTGTATTATACAGCAGCAGTCATCAAAACTGCTTGGTACTGGCAGAGGTGTAGAGTAGTGGATCAATGGAATAGATTAGGTGCAGGAGACCCAGCAGTTAATGAATATAGCAATCTATTGTTCAATAAACCCAAAGACCCCAGTTTTGGGGATAAGAATGCACTATTGGACAAAAACTGCTGGGAAAATTGGAATACAGTATGGCAGAAACTGGGCATAGACCATTATCTAACACCATATACCAAAATCAAGTCCAAATGGGTTTATGAACTAGGTGTAAAGGATGATACTGTAAGCAATTTCGGAAAGCAAGGAATAGTTTACCTGACAGATCTGTGGAGAGGGGAAGACTTTAGGACCAAACAAGAATTAGAGAGCATTATAAAATGCAAAGTGGAGAATTTTGATTACATTAAATTGAAAAGCTTCTGCACAAACAAAGCCAATGTAACCAAGATCAAGAGGGAGGTGGGAAATTGGCAAAGAATTTTTACAACTTGTGTCTCTGATAAAGGACTCGTTTCTAAAATTTATAGAGAATTGAGCCAAATCTATATGAATACAAGTCATCCCCCAATTGATAAGTGGTCAAAGGATATGAACAGGAAATTTTCAGAGAAAGAAATTAAAGATATCTATAAGTATATGAAGAAATGCTCTAAATCACTATTAATTAGAGAAATGCAAATCAAACAACTCTGAGATACCACATCCCTCCAGTCAGATTGGCTAAGATGACAAAACAAGAAAGTGACAAATGCTGGAGAGGATGTGGACAATGGAACACTAATACATTACTGGTGGAGTTGTGCACTTATCCACCATTCTGGAGAGCAATCTGGAATTATGCCCAAAGGATTATTAATAATTTCATACCCTTTGACCCAGCCATACCACTTCTAGGGTTATATCCCAAAGAGATCATAGAAGTGGGAGGAAGACCCATATGTACAAAAATATTTTAGCAGCCCTTTTTGTGGTTGCAAAGAATTGGAAACTAAAGGGGTGCCCATCAATTGGGGAATGGCTAAACAAGTTGTGGTATATGAATGTAATGGAATATTATTGTGGTATAAGAAATGAAGAGGTGACGGATTTCATAATTACCTGGAGAGACTTATACAAACTGATGCTGAGCGAGAAGAGTAGAATCAGAAGAAATCTGTATACAATCACAGATATACCATATCTGTGATGACCAACTATGACAGACTGGACTCTTTTCAGCAATGCAGTGATATGTTAATCCCGAAAGACTCAAGAAAGTGAGAAATGTGCCATCCAGAGATATAACTAGAAAGAACTGAACCTGAATCCTGATGGAAGCAAACTAAATGATCTTGTTCTTTTCATTGTTTGGTTTTATTTCTTCCTTACCATCTTTCATTCCACCTAGTACAATACACCTTTGTAATTGGAATAATGTCTAATATGAATGCATTTGCAGATCACATACTGGACTATATGCTGTCGTGTGGGGAGGGGGGAGGGAAGTAAAGGAAATTTGAAAATCAAGGAACTATGGAATTGAAACTTGTTAACTGAAACTAAACTAATAAATTAATTTTAAAAAAAGAAAAAAATTAATTTACCAATGACTTTGCTATATATATATATTTTTTTTTCTTTTTTATCTAATTTTTTTTATCTAAAAGTGCCAATATCCTTCATTTTTCTAGAGGGAGAAGTTCACTTGTTCATCCAACTGTTTTTTCTAGAAGCATACATATTTTTCAAAGCATGGGTAGTAAAATTGTGTTGCAAAACTTCCCATATGAATTATGGATGAAAATGAATAATTTATGAGAAATTTGGCCTTATGTAATACAACATGTAAGTTAACCTGAACTATGCTCAGAAAATGTATTTTGACTTGTAGAAATGAGAATACTGAAGTGTGAACATTACACATGTTTTTATTGACAAGGCCAGAATAAGGAATAGTGGAGGTGGGGGAGGAGAAGAGATGCTTAAAGGTATTCAAATACATTTTACTAAAATTACATTTATAAAGTGAATTGTATCATATAATTTAAATTCATCAACTTTTTTTTAATCTTACTCTCCAAAGAAACTTCAAAACCAAACAGAAAATAAACTTCTATATTTCTATTAGTCACCATTACTATTTTTGGACAAAGGCCGAGAACTACACAATTAAGGCATTATAAAGTAAACAGCATTTTAAGCACCACAATTGATTTGTTTTCTCACAGAAATCAACATAGTACAAACTTACAATGGGTATAATTTGGTTACTATAATGCAATTTCAGATATACTCATTTAAGAATATTTTTTGCTCCATAAGACACAATTTTAATCAAAAGTCATGTGGTACCTGGGGTTGTGAGGAAAGCACACATTGAATTTAGTTTTATTTTACAAGCTCCACATTTAGTTACCAAGACTGTTAAAGACACAAAACATAACTAGGCCTTAAGTCTTCAATTACATGGGAGCCATGGTATAAATGATCAAAGATACAGTCCTATTTTTTCATGTAATTATAAACTCACAAATGACTTTAGTGATGTGTAGCATTATTATATGTCTACAACAGATCACTTTTCTACATGTGTTTAATCAAGGGACTTAGAGATTAAAATGACTAGATATAATTAGAAAATTATTGCCCATGTACCTGTTCAATCCAACTGAATTTCATTTATTAAATGCCAACTAGATGTAAGGCATTATGCTAGAAGCTGGAGATATAAAGACTAAAGAAATACAAAAATAAACATGTACAAGATATACAAAGATATACAAGATAATCTAAGTAGCAATAACATCTAGGGGGAAAAGGAAAGACAGCCAGGTGACACCGTGAATAGTACAAGCATGCAGTCTGGAACACCTGAGTCCAACTCCAAACTCAGACAGTTACTAGTTATTAGTATTCTTGTCATTATTAATTTTATTAATTACTCTCATCATGTGACATATGAATTGAGCTATGAAGGATGATTGGTGGATGGAGGAAAGATATTCAAGAAATTATAAGAAGGCAAGTTTGACTGTAATGCAGCACATATAAAAGGGAGAATGGCAAATCCATCTTAAAAGGTGGGCTAGAGCCAAAGTGTAAAAGCTTTAAATGTCAAGTTGAGAATTTTATATTTTATCATAGAGGTTTTTTAGTTCTTACTTATTTTAACATTTTTTTGTTTTAAATTTAGAATTCCAAATTCTGTCCCTCCGTTCCATGCCTTCCAAACTGAGAAAGCAGGCAATATAATACCAATCTATGTGAAATCACATAAAATGCATTTACACATTAGCCATATTTCCAAAAAGAGCAAGAAAAATAAAACTATACTTCATTTTTCACTCAGAATTGATTAGTTCTCTTTCTGGAGGAGGGTAGCATTGTTTCATTATGAGTCCTTTGGAATGACCTTGGATCATTCTATTGACCAGAGTAGCCAAGTCTTTCACAGTTCACCATCAGTACAATATTGTTATTACTGTACACAAAGATCTCCTGGATCTTCTCACTTCACTTTGTATCAGTTCAAATACCTCTTGCCATGGTTTTCTGAAGTCATCCCTCCCTCATCATTTCACAATAGTACTCCATCACAAACATATCCCACAACTTATTCAGCCATTCCCTAATTGGTGAATATCCCTTCAATTTTCAATTCTTTGGCAAATTCCACTTTTTTGGAACTACTTTAAATATTTTGTATGCATAGAAATCTTTCCTTTTTTCTGATCTCTTTGGAATATTGACTTAGGAGTTGTATTACTGGGTAAAAGATAGGCAAAGTTTTATAGTCCTTTGGGCATAGTTTCAAGTTGTTCTCCAGAATAGGTGAACTAGTTCACTATTCCATCAAAACTTCATTATTGTACCTATTTATCCTCATCCCCTCCAGCATTTGTCATTTCTGATAGATTTGAGTTGGTACCTTAAAGGTTGTTGTTTTTTTTTTTTTAGCATTTCTCTAATCAGTAGTGATCATTTTTTTTTCACATGACTATAGACAGCTTTAATTTCTTCTGAATTTTTCCTGTTCATAGCTTTTGACCATTTATCAAGTAGAGAATGGTTTTTATTTTTATAAATTTGACTCAATATATATTTAAGAAAGGAGACTTTTATTAGAGAAACTTGCATGTGACAGGATGGGGCAGTGTCCCAAGATTCAGGCTTTTGTATGCTGCTATTTTCAGAGTTAAGTTTGGGGTTCTGTAAGTTTTTGGTCCTTCAAAGGTGGTGTGATATGGGGAGAGATGTGGTCATTGTTCTACTGTTCTGCACTCTGGAAAGGCCCCTGTTCACCTACAGCTATAAGCACTAGTGATCCTCTTGGCCCTGGATCTGTGACAGATCTCCTGTTCTCCTACAGCCACAAATGTTAGCACTTCTCTTTGCCTTAGAATTGAGATCAAGGCCACTGCTCCCTTCTGTGATGTTTAAAAAGTTTGAGAGACATATTTTCTGGATAAATAATAATTTTACTAATAATGCTAGTATTTTATCAATAAAAGCATCAGTGACACTTTCAAATACCAAAGAAAACTCATGGATGTGTGATCACAGTTTATTTGCCCTTGGGAGACTGGTTCCTGAGGGTGGCAACCATTTTACTGTTTAATAATTATAGAGAGGTGAACTTTAAACAGAGGAATGGGCTCACTCCAATGAGAGGGTGGGAGAGTGACATCATGTCACCCTGGAACAAAGAGACTGTCTATAGGTTCATAACACCCCCAGCCTTGGGCAATCTAGAGAAAAGATTTTACTCCCATCCCAACAAGATGGGTGCGATTGACCTCAGATTAGATTCCTTTCAGGGTAGGGTGGGGACACTGGGTGTCTCCAAATCATTGATTATTAATCATAATTAACTAATTTAAAATATTTCAGTTATGTAACCACAAGGACTCCTCTTCACCCTAGAACTGGGACACAGAAGGGCATTTTGGCAGTAGATTTGCCAGTCAGCGCCAGCTGTACTCAATGCCAGCAAACAGTACCACATACTCTCATTCTGACCATTTGTGCCGTCACCCTTACTGTCCCTGGGCTGAGAGCTCCTGAGGCTGCTGCTTCTCCTGCTGTTGTTGTTGTAGCTGTGTGTACATATGTTCATGTGCGTGGACACTCTGGATACCCTTTCACCCAAGTGTCACAGAACTCTCCTGTTAATCTCTTAAGTTTTCTTAGGTCAGAAAAATGCCTCGCCCTGACTTTTTGTTAGGTTCATCACCCTAAAATTGTTATTGAGGCATTATTTTAAAGTTGTCTGGAGGGGAATATTTAGAGTTCAGCTGGTTTGGTGTCTCTAATCCTTTATATGAAATCTGCCTATTATAGAATTCCCAGGAAGTGACTGAAAACTTTCAACAAGGTCTGACAAGATGAAAACAGACTATGTATGTATGATTATGTATAGAATAAGGTGCAAGTTCAAATGGCATTTTGTTGTATTAAGATTTCCTGAAGCTATTTCTGAGAAATATTTCCTAGGCTCACCCAGACTAACATGACCAGATTGTCCCCTTTATCCTTCAGACATTGTGAAATTAAAGATGTGAGGTATGAGGGATGTTAAGAATACAGTGTGGATGTATTATAGAGAACTCCTGTGAGGGGCATGGGGATGCCAAAAATCCCCTACCTAAGAAAAGTTAAAAATCAGAGGAGATATCTTGAGGAAGGAACAGGAAAAGGGAATCCCTTCCACCGGAATGAACCAGCAGAGTGAGGCATGTCACAAAGGACAGAACAAGAATTTATACCCTAATGCAGTCAAGCCTCCTCCCCCACTCTGACTATCCCTTCTCCCATTGGCTGGGAGGCGGGCTTTCAGTCTCAGTGTGAAAATCTTCCCCAATGGTGAATAACAAAGAAGCCCACCACTAGCCCCTATTGGATGGGAGGCGGGACAGGAAACCAGGGTACTGTTCATGTCCTTATTTGGCATTGCCAACATTAAGAAGGGGGAGGGGCTAAGAGCTTAATGGTGATTGATAGCGTGGGAAAGGGGAATAGGTCACAAGCAAAGGTGGAGGTCAAAAACCCCTGAAGGGGCCTAATGCTGATGTGGCAGTAGAAAAAGGAGGGAGGGGGGGAAGAAGGGAGAAGGAGGAAGGAGAACACCAGCTTGCTGCCACAAAAATTATGGGCTGAGAAGTTTCACTTTTCCTATTCACTCTCTGGATGTAGAATCTCCCTATTACCATGTATGTTAACACCTTTTCTGCAATTTATAATCTAAAGAAGTGGAAAGTGGAATTGAACATAGGAATGGACACCACTGAATCATACCTCTCCAAGTCTCAAGGTGACTTAGGAAACTATATTTTATTATATTTTAAATTATTTTTGTTAAATATTTCCCAAGTATTTTAATCTGATTCAGGCCACAATCAGCATTGTTGCTGTCCACATGAAGCCCACGGGCTCTGTGTTTGATACCTCTGGTCTAGAACACAGAGAAAGGCAAAGTGTTTTGACAGTAAAAATAATAATACTTAAAAAATTTAATACAAATCGTGTTCAAAGTTTGTTTTCCTTTTTTAAAATTTTATTTTATTACACAACATGTGTTTTAACAAAACTATCATTTAAAAATGCAAATAATGTCCATTTGTAATCCTTTGATTTACCTTGTTTTTTTTTTCCTGATTAATATTCTGATTAATATACATTCACAGTAGCAATGATATTGATAAAAAAAAATCCTATCCTACCGAAAGCCTACTTGTAAGACGAAATGATACAGTTCATTTTCACCATAATTGGGTTTTTATGAAACAAAAAGTCTCCTACACACACACACACACACACACACACACACACACACACACACACCAGACAACAATGGTTGCAATTGACATATCGAAAACTGCTGAATAAAGTTCATATGTGAACATAATAGAATATTATTATGGAGTCAGAAATGCTGGAAGTAAGGAATTCATACACATAAACTTTTTATTGTTTTAGTGAAATAATGCAAATGAAGTAAAGGAATAACATACAGAGTGACTACACTATAAAAATCACTAAAAAGAAAGCTAACATCAGAGTAATTGAAAAGTCAATACAGGACCTAGAGAATACAAAACATGACTCCCGTCTCCAACAGAAGGATTGGTGTCTTGGGAACAGAAAGTTAATTTTTTTTTTTACATTGACAGATATCATCACTCTTGTTTTTACTTAACTTTTTCTCTATTACAAAAGAATAAGGCAGGGTCCAATTCTTGCAGGGGAAGGTGTAGAGAAATGACAGTAATCTAGAAAATGAAAATTTTTTTAAGTACAAGAAAAAAAGTTTTGATCACTAATAAAAATCATAGAATATTAATTAAGAATAATAAAGTTGATGATTTTATTGGGACCCAGAAAGCAAGCTGGGAGATAACTGCTTTGGGCCTTTGAGCTTAAATCAGTTTTGCTGGAAGGCAAATATTAGAGGCAAATAAAATATTAGAGACACTTTTTGACCTGGTATAAAGAATGCTGAACTTGGGGCGGAGCCAAGATGGCGGAGTAGAAACAGCGCTTCCAAGCCTCTCTGCCCCCAGATTCCCCACAAACTATGTAAAAAAGGACTGTGAACAACTTCCGGAGCCCCAGCACCCACAGAACGACACAGAGAAGCTAACCTCCCGCTGAGGACAGCCCAGCAGCCCTGCAGGAAGGAGCAGCGCAGCAGTCTGGGAGCCGGCAACGCGCAGAGCGCAGAGCGCAGGAGCCGAGCCGAGCCCAGGTCCGCGTGAGCCGAGGTTTTAGCCCCAGGGCGGCAGGGCCAGCAGCCTGCTGGAGGAACCCCAGGAGCTGTGGCGATTCCAGAATTATCAACATAGACATGCCTAGGACAAAGTAAGAGGTTAGTGTCCTATGGACTTTGGGACCTGTATTGGGGGAATGCGTCAGCTCCCTCCCCTGGGGGCTAGAAGCTGCTGAGGAGACACGCCACTGTGTAGTTTTCAGAGGCATTTCCAGCTCCCAGCCTACAAATCGTGGGGAGATCCAGCGATCAGTCTTGGGGGGTAATCGCTCTTGCTTTAACCTCCTGGATCTGGATTGTGATCTAGGGTGGAAGTTGTGGGTGGGTTTACAGCTTGCCAGAAACGGAAGTTGCCCCCACACACGTTTGGGACGAAAATTCCTCTAGCTGGCCTTAAAGCCATAGTGTGGCAACAAGCCCAAAAGTCAAGCAATTAAGTGGCAACATGCCAAGGCAAAGGAAACAGAAAAATGCAACCCTAGACTCCTATTTTGGGGGCATAGAGCGGGAAAAGGACTGTGAGGTCAGAAGTCCTGCTCCAAAAGCCCAAGGGGAAAACATGAGCGGGTTGCAGGCCATAGAGGACCTTAAGAAGGACTTTAAAAATCAAATAAGAGAAGTGGAGGAAAAATTGGAAAGAGAAATGAGAAGGATGCAGGAAGAGTATGAAATGAGGGTCAACAGCCTGACTGAGGAAAACAACACCTTAAAAAATAGACTAACTCAAATGGCCAAGGAGGCCCAAAAGGGCAATGAGGAGAAGAATGCCTTAAAAAGTCGAATTTGCCAGATGGAAAAAGAATCTCAAAAGTTCACTGAGGAGATTCATTCCTTCAAAGTTAGACTGGAGCAAATGGAAGCTAGTGACTTTATGAGAAATCAGGATGCTGTTAAGCAGATCCAAACAAACGAAAGATTAGAAGGCAATGTGAAATATCTCATGGGAAAAACCACTGACCTGGAGAATAGATCCAGGAGAGACAATTTAAAAATTATTGGACTACCTGAAGCCATGATCAAGGAAAGAACCTAGAAATCACCCTTCAAGAAATTCTCAAGGAAAACTGCCCTGATGTTTTAGATCCAGAGGGCAAAATAGAGGTTGAAAGAATCCACCGATCACCTCCTGAAAAGATCCCAAAAAGAAAACTCCCAGAAATATTATAGCCAGGTTCCAGAATCCCAAGATCAAGGAGAAAATACTACAAGCGGCCAGGAAGAAACAATTTCAATATTGTGGAAACACAATCAGAATAGCCCAGGACCTGGCAGCTTCTACACTGAGGGATCGAAGGGCATGGAATATGATATTCCAGAGGGCAAAGAACTGGGAATGAACCCAAGGGTCACCTACCCAGCAAAACTGAGTATTTTGTTTCAGGGAAAATATGGTCATTCAGTGGAATAGAGGACTTTCAAGCATTCTTGAGGAAAAAACCAGAATTGAATAGAAAATTTGACATCCAGACACAAGAGGGAAGAGATGCCTGAGAAGGTAATCAGGGAAAAGAAATCAAAAGGAACTTATCAAAGTTGAACTATTTACCTTCCTATATGGAAAAGCAATAACTGTGACTGATGATATCTTTCTCACTATGAAAATAATGGAAGAAGGGGGTGTGGTCATATGAATACATATGTGAATGTGTATGTATATGGTTACAGTTATATATGGATAGAGGGCATAGGTTGAATTTGTGGGGAAGGGAGAATACTCAAGGGATGAAATTATGAGGTGAGAGACAAAAGTGGCAAGAGGAGATGGGGAGAGACAGGGGAGGGTAAACTATCCCATGTAGAAGATGCAAGGGGAAGTGGTTGCAAAGGAGGGGGAGAATAAGGAAGGCTAAAAAGGCAAAACCACATTCACATTGAATTTGGTTCAGGGAGAAAATGACATACATACTAAATGGGATATCTCAACCTGCAGCAGGATAGCGGGTAGGGGGATGAGAGGAGGGATGATGGATGGGAGGGCATCCTTGGGGGGAGGGGAGGTTGGAAGTAGCCACTATAAAAGAGGGACAGGATCATGTAGGGAATGGACCAGGTGGGGGGTGGGATGAGTGGGAGGGAATTATAAGCAGCCTTGTACAATATATCTACTATGATAATGTTTTGCATAGCTAGACATATACAACATATACTGAATTACTTATATCCCAAGAAGGAATGGGTGATAAGGGAGGAAGGAAATGGATCTGAAATTCGAGGTCGTAACATTAAATGTTTCAAATATATATATAAATACTATTATTAATACTCTTCTGCCTATAATTGGGAGATAAGATGTGCAGGCATTGGGACACAAAGATTCATCTTCCTCTAATGGAAAGTCGATGGGGGTATGGGAGAAGGTATGGGAGAGAGCAGATTGGAGGAAGTGATATCTTGTGGGACTGCTATTCTGGGAGGTTGGGTAGGGGAATAATGGGGGGAAAATGATTGTAACTCAAAATCTGGCGGAAATGAATGATGTAAAACAGAAGTTAATAAAGCATTTGTTTATTAAGAATGCTGAACTTGAGAGTCAAAAGACATGGTTTCAGGGGGTAGCTAGGTGGCACAGTGTATATAGTACCAGCCCTGGAGTCAGGAGGACCTCAGTTCAAATCCAGCCTCACTTAACACTTACTAGTCATGTGACTTTGGGCAAGTCACTTAACCCCAATAGCCCTAACTTCCCCCCTCCAAAAAGCAAAAGCAAAAAAAAAAGAAAAGGCATGATTTCGGATCTCAATTCATCCATTTACAAGCTAAGGATATTTACATTATTTATTTATCCTCTAAGAGATTAAATTAATTTATATTATAGGTGTAAGAATAAGTATTTTAACTATCTCAGAATTATGTCAAGGAAGTTACTTTGCAAATAAAGTCAATCAATCATTCAGAATTCATATACTAAGTACTTGCTGTCGTCATTTTTCAGTCTTGTCCAACTCTGGGACCCTATTTAAATTTTCTTGGCAAGGATTTGGTTGCCAAGAAAACCTTCAGGTATTCAGAAAACCACATTTCCCAACCATACCACACACAAGAGAATTAAGGTCCATTTCAGATAAGAACTTTAAGCTCCATTTCCCTGAAGGAAATACTAAAAAGTAATATCTCTGTGGTTCATTGAGAGATCTTGTAACAATTGACTTTGTGTTTGTCATAGAATTTTTCCATGTTGATAATAGGCAGCATTTTTTTTTCTTTAATAGATTGTCTGTTACAGCTATTTCACTTAATTTGTTTATTTTGATGCTTCTCTATAGGCTCCTGGAGGCATTCAGGAAATGGACAAGCTTTTAATAAAGGCAATTAATAAATAACTTGGAGCAGCTGATACTAACCTCTAACATTCAGGAGCATCTCATTTCTATAACTGCCTCTGTAATGGAATAGCCTCAGGCAATTCAATTTCTCTATTTTTTCATCTATATAATGGAGATGATAATATTGCCCGTACCTACCATTAGCAAATAAGTCACTATATGTAAAGTACTAAGTGTTGTAATGGTAAATTTATCTACTTAGTAACAGGACAACTAAATTGTCCAGTAATAGGTTGGGTGTTATGTTTTGATAGCATGGTTTAATTGGATAAAAACAGTAAATGGTAGTAATGGATGGGTATTAAGAAGCAATGAATCATTATTACATACATGTACATCTCCCTCCAAAGATGAAATCATGAAATTGGATTTTTTAAACAAAAAAAAAGTCACCTTACAAGCCAGGATACTGGTAAACTTAGGAAATATAAGATAACTCCAAGCACAAGCCCTGAGTTCTGACTTACATGAAGTTGTAAGTGACTTAAAATATTAGTAGTGTTTTAAGTGTATATATACATACATATACAGATACATACATATGTACACATATATACATATATATGGTTAATGTTTTGAGTGCCTATATCAATAACACAAGTGTGAAACATATTGATCAATAAATTGTTTTTTGTGACACAAAATATCCAGATATTTATACGATTTTTAAAAATTTTTATCAATTCCTTTCATCAGATAAAAACAGACAAATTTGAAGAATTATAACCCTGGAGGACATTTATTTGTTAAATATGTTTCTCTTCGAATATTTTTATCCATGATTTCATCAATGTGGGTATGTTTCCTCCTATGCCTTTAATTGAACAAAAAAATGTTGTTATAACAGCCATGTTTATTGCCTGTATGATCTTGAGTTGGTTCCTTAACTGCCCTGACCATCGTTGTCTTCATTTGTAAAATGAAGAGGTTGGACTTGCTGGCCTCTAGGGTCCCCTCCAATTATTGCAAGCCCTTTGATGATGAACTCTCTCCACTCTTTGCTATGTTATTCCTTAAATATAATACTCACAGTA
Source organism: Gymnobelideus leadbeateri (assembly GCA_011680675.1). Lineage (NCBI taxonomy): Eukaryota > Metazoa > Chordata > Mammalia > Diprotodontia > Petauridae > Gymnobelideus > Gymnobelideus leadbeateri. The sequence goes on from WOXC01000051.1 coordinate 46,034, forward strand.
TATTACTGGGCTCATACATGAAACTTTCCTAGTTTAATAGTATCTGGTAGAATTTGTTTTCCCTCCACTTAACGTTATTAGGTCATTTCAATGCCAAGTTGAGGTAACAAGAGTAGGGCTTTAATGCTGAAACTGACATATCACATGATAAAATGTAATATTATTTCCATCATAATAATACACAATAGAATCAATGTATTTTTCTTGTCATGTAATTCTGATCAACACAAGAAACCAGCTGTTATCTTTGGAAGCCCAGAGTAAGGCATTGCTAGATGATAAGACTTTATTACAACCATAGATCTCTTTTCAAACAAATGTTAGCTCCAAACCTCATATTGTCCAGCAATGGCAAATTATGGGAAACAAGACTTGTGAATAATATGTAACTCTAAATAGCTTTGGGCAAGCCATTAAAATTGTACAACCCGGCATCATTATAAGTTACAGAACATAAGAGAAAATGTTTTGCTGCAATCTATTTTATCATCCTCAATTTAGTAAAGTCTATGCAATACAAAGTCAGAGTGGATTCAACACCAAATGACATAGTTCTTGCCTCTAAGGAACTTAAAATCCAGTCAAACAGGAAGGTCATTAGATCAGTGATTAAAAGCTCTTGACTTCAGGGGTTATCTATAGACCAAACCCTTGTTTTTTGTTATTTGGGTTTTTTGTTTGTTTTACAAAGGGGAAACTGAGAGTCACCAAGGTCAAAATATTTTTCAAACATCCAACAAGTGACAGAGTTAGGATAAAAATGGTCTTACTGGAGACAAAGGTGGTCGTATATACAACAAAAGTTAATAGAAATACTAGATTAAGTACCAAAGAATTTGTAGAGATATGAAGGGCTCTAGGAGTTCAGAATTCATTGTGGGGAGAGAACATCAAGAAAACTCTTCTTAGGTATTCTGGACCTAATAAATAGGTAAAAAGTGCATAAGTAGAGAAAAGGAATTCTAAGAAGATTGAACAGCATAAGCAGATAGAAATGCATAAAAGAGAGTAGAATGATTCAGAAAGAATATAGAGAAATGAGGAAAGGTTAGATTAAAGAGGTAAATAGAAATCGAATTGTACAACACTTTAAACATCAGGATAAAGAATTAGAACTCTTTTACTCCTTTAAACCATAATCTCTGGTTGTTTTCCAGTGGGAATGGTACACACAAAAATAGTTATATAACAATTAAAATAAGAGACAAAAAATTTACCCAGTCATTTCTGAGCTCATTCCCAAACTCTCTAATAGCTAGTTTGTTTGTTTATTTGTTTTTCAAGGAGAGAAAAGGGGAAGGATCAGTAAGTAAGTTAGCTGGGTGCATCCAGGACTTTTAAAAATAGGAAGGCTTGTATTTGTTTCCTCTGGTCACATTGTAGTTTGCTTTTATTTTAATGACACCTTGAATTCCCTTGAGACCAACTTTGGAAGAGTTTAGTTCTCTGGTGGCTTCCTGCATTTGGTTTATTGTTTTTCTTTCGAAATGGGAATTAGATTCAATGTGACTCTTACAAGGCTTCTAGGGGTAGCTAGACTGTGGCATTAGTACTTGCTTTTTTTCCCTTTTTATGTTGCCACCAAATGGTGGCCAGAGTTTGGGTATCATTTTGCATTTGAAATAGCTATAAGAAATTTGCTCATCTATTTATTATAAGAATTTTTTTTAAATCCATAGATTTTTTTATATGCTCAGAGTAGCTATTCATATGCTAGTAAAATTTCAAAGTTGTCAAGGATGGTTCTCTTAGGAAGCCTAGAGACTGACAAAATTTATACTTGTAATCACTCTTAATTCTAATAAACTGGGTCCTGGAGCTATTGTTTAGTTTTCAATAGTCTTTCTGGGCATGTCAGCAGCTGAAGGCTTGTATTCGCAGAGGTCTGACTTCTAGAGTTGTTAACTTTATGAGTTACCCTCAGTGAAAAAATAAGATTGTGTCTAGAGTAGGAAAAAGGTTTTTATAAACAGATCTAAGAAAATGACTTGTGGGCTTGGTCATGAAGATATTCACTATTAGGGCCACTGAGCTTAATCATCTAGAGACAGTCCCAATATGTAGGATTTCTTACAGTGTTTTGTCTCTTTCCTTAGATGTGTTTTTAATGTGACCCTGAAGGGGATGACTTCTGATGGTGGACCATGAATAAACTCAGACATTCTATACAAATTCTTGACTGTCAGGGCCAGGGGTTACTAAAGGCAGATCCATATATAATAGCACTGAGGAAGATAGAAAGGAAAAATCTTTATCACTAGAGACAAGTAGCTCTTCTTGTTTGTCTTTCATTTTCAAAGAGGAGTAATGATATCAACAGTGAAGTCTTGACTTGCAAGTGAAATGGATTTAAGTGAGTAGAGCAAAAGGATCAGCTTCACTCTCTCCTGGAGCTATCCAAGTACAGTGGCAAGACAAAATCAGGACAACTGGCCATGGCCTGGGATGCAGTGCAATATCTTCTTGTCTTCATGTCTGACCAATATCGGGGCTCTCCATAGCACCAACTTCCACTGCCTTATAGCCATTGGAAATAATTATTCTCATTCACCCATTCTCCCAGAAATCTTTACATGCTTGAGGTAGACATTCCCTTACCTCATCAATAGGTTTGATGTCTATAGCTTTCCCTCAACCTGATTTAGCCGATCTGCCCAAGAGAGTTTACTAGGGTATGGCTGATGAGCATCTTATAGCTTCTTGGATCCACAGATAAGAATTGGGTAAAAGTGGACACCAAAGGTATATAAGCAGCCCTGAACATAATAACCAGCATTCATATAGCATTTTAAGTATTATAAGGTGCTTTATACTTATTTCACTTGATCCTCACAAGTTTCTAAAGTCAGTGATATTATTATATTATATTATTAATATTATATTATATAATATTATCTCTATTTTACAAATGAGGAAACAGGCTTAGATTAAGTGATTTGCTCTGAGTCACAAAAGCTAGTAAGTAAGAAAAGGAGGACACATTTGAATTCAGTTCTTCCTAACTCACAGCTCAACTCTACTGCACCATGTGACTGCCAATGTAAAACTGTAAAACCAGTGGTGATATGCAGCCTGCAACCTTCCAGAGTACAGTTCAAACCAGATTAAAATGTAAAATGTTAGGAAACCTTTAACAAGATAATTTATAATAGAATCAAATATTGGGAATAATAATATGTTGCTTTCTAAGTCAGTATGTTTATGCAGGGAGAGATACACATAGAGAGACAGAGATAGAGAGACAGAGAGAGAGAAAATATATCCTAAATTATTTCCTAACCTCACACTTGAAGATTGGGTGATCCAGGGGCAAATATCCCAGTTTCCAGAGGTTCTGTATGTTTGAACTCCTCAAACTATGACTCTCAAGATGCTACTAATCTACACACTACATCTCTAATAATCCATATATACAACTCACAAGTATAGAAGCATACATTGAAGGAAGGCATGTAGCTAAGGTGATTATATAAAGCACCCAAGCATCTTCCTGCCCACTGTCTTCTCCTGAAATACTTTGAGATGAATGAAAAGCCTGAGAGACAGAGTTTCTGAGTAATTAATAATCAGTTTATTAATTAGGCTTACAAATAATCAATAAATTAAGGTCAGTGGTTCCTCTGGTAACCAAAGACCCCATATAGAGGTTGCCTGAATGGTTTAATACCTTTGGAAAAGGAGGTATCCCTAAGAGCAAAAATCAACTCTGATTGGTAAAACTGTCAAACCCATTGTTGCTAATTCTCAGCCTAGATTCCTATACATTTCAGATGCAAATGGTAGAAATGTGAAAGGGATACACCCTTATATCTTATTGTGTCTTTTGCCTACCACTTACATCCTGTAATTTCATCATGTAAATCGGTGGATCAAAGATTTCTTGCTACATTCCACACCTCCTCTCCTACACAAAATAAATAATAGATACTAGAATAGGAGAAGGGGATTTGGAAAAACTTCATAAAAATTGAATTTTGAAGGAAACTAAGGGACAGCTATGATGAGAGAGTGTAATTCAGACATGGTGAACAGCCAGACAAAGTCACAGAGATGGAAAATAGAGAATCATTTTTAAGGAACAGCAAGAAGGTCAGTTTGGTTGAACTACAAAATTGTAGGAAGGAAAGAAAAGAATAATGAGGTTAAAAAAGTTAGTAAGTAGCAGATCTAGCATTTGACCCAAACTCCAAAGGCAGTTTAATTTTTACTCTGCCATACAGGCATTGATTGAAAGCTAAACGGAATTGTTTATATTTTATCCCAAAGAGAATAGGGAGCTTACCTTGTCCAAATGCCCCTGACTTTTAAAAATGAGAAAACTGAAAACCATGGAGTTTAACTGCCATGTTTATGATCACACACCTTGTTAATAATGGCATTGGGACTAAAATCCATTTCTTGTTTCTTCTTTCAACCTACCCCTAGGTAAGCGCAGTCTAATAAATAATTTTGCTCAAGATTAAGAAAAAAAGCATTGGTCTAATTTTTCCCCCTTTATTCAGTGGTAGAAAATGCTACTAAAAAGATTTAGCATTTTGTCTTCTTAAATTTTGTACTATTAAAAAACAGTTTCAATCCTCAAATCCCTTTCCCTGAGATGCTGGGACTATGGAAATAGTTTATTTTATTCATGGGAGATACATTCTATAAAATACTAACTCTACACATTAATCTGAAATCACCAGGTGGGACTAATCATTTCCGATTAATATGATACACATTAAATTTTAGAGTTCAAGAGATCTTCATTGAATGCAAAGATCCATTTTGAATTGAGGCTATGCAGCAAGAATTATATTAAACATAAATGTTATAATTTTTCTAACAGCAGTAAAAAGCAAATGGTGCTATTGAAAAATAGAGTGAAAATGATCACCAATGCCAGTTAACAAAATAACTGCTGATGGCATAAATTTAAACAAAAGCACAAGGGTCAGGGAGTCAATTTCAGTTCATTCTGCTATGTCTTATTGGCTCTTATAACTAATAGAATGGCTTTCCATTAGGGTTTACAACTAAAGTATCAAGTTAGCAGCCTTGTAATATATGAAGAACGGTGTGGCCTAGGGAGAAGGCAATATCAGGGATTCAAAAGATCAAAGGGGGTTAGACATAACCTAAGGTTCAAAATCAAGAATTCTTCTTCAAGGAGAAAAATGCCAGAGTGAAATAGAAATGATCAGTTGAAGTAACAAGAAAAGATGTAAGGGAAGTGAGAGTTAGAGACATAGGTGAAAATGAAGACAAAGACAGAGTCTGAAGCAAAGTCTCTATGATAGGACGTTGAGAATGATGGGGGGCCAGGGAAAGAGAGAGAGAGGAAGAGAGAGGGAGAGACAGAGACAGAGACAGAGACAGGCAGACAGACAGAGACAGACAGAATGTGCATATGGGGCATATATACAGAGAAAGGTTAGAGAAACTACAGAGAGGAAATGAAGAACTCTTTTTAATGAGAATTTGCAGCATCACATTATGATGTTTGATTTTTTTTTTTTTGGCAGACTGTTCAATTGACACAGCTGTGGACTTAGGCGTATCTTAATTTTTGAATGATGTTTTTCATTCTTCCACGTCTAACACAGAAATATAAAATCTTGGAATAAGAAAGAGCCTTTGATGTCAACCAGACAATATTTCACAGTTATTTAATACTTTTTTTCAAGAGATATTTTCTCTTGAGCAAATTTCCTTACAGATTGGTTACTTTAACTACTACCATTATATTTTATTTTATTTAAATTTATTTATTTTTAGTTTTCAGCATTCATTTCTACAAGATTTTGACTTACAATTTTTCTCTCTCCATCTTTCCCCTACCCCCCACCCCAAAACAGCAAGCCTACTGAATAACCCTTCCCCCAATCTGTTCTCTCTTATATCTTCCCCCCTTCAACTGCCTAATTTTCTAGTAGGGCAAGATGGTTTCTTATACCTTAGAACCTGTATATCTTATTTCCCAGGTGCATATATTTGTTTTTGTTTTTAAAATGGTGAGTTTCAGATTTTTTTTTCCCTTCTTCCCTCCTTACCCACACTCACTGGGAAGATAAGCAATTCAATATAGATTGTAGATGAATAATTACCCATGTCATTTCCATAGTAGTTATATTGTGAAAGACAGATTATATTCCCTCCATTCTGCCTGCCCTCCACTTAATCTATTTTCTCCTTTGACCCTATTCATTTTCAAAAATTTTTACTTCTAACTATCCTCTCCCCCAATCTGCCCTCCCTTCTATTACCCCCCCATT
>WOXC01000052.1:0-68597 GCA_011680675.1 Gymnobelideus leadbeateri
GGAAAAACAATAACTATGTTTGATGAAACCTTTCTCATTATGAAAATAATTGAAGAAGGGTACATGGCATATGTTCACAGGTATACATGGATAGAGGGCAGAGGTTGAATTTGATGGGAAGGGATGATTATTATTATTTTTTTTTTGGAGGGCAATTGGGGTTGGGTGACTTGCCCAGGTTCACGTGGCTGGGTTTTTGTTTGTGTGTTGGGTGTCTGGGGCTGGATCCGAGCTCGGGTCCTTCTGGCTCCAGGGCTGGCTCTCTGCTCGCTGCGCCACCTAGCCGCCCCAAGGAAGGGATGATTCTTAAGGGGTGAAGTCAAGAGGTGAGAGAGGAAAATGGCAAGAGGAGATGGAGAGAGACAGGGTAGGGCAAACTATCTCATGTAGAAGAGGCAAGGGGAAGTAGTTGCAGGGGAGGGGAAGAACAGGAAGGCAAAAAGGCAAAAGTATATTCTCATTGAAGTTGGCTCAAGGAGAGAATCACATACATACTAAATGGAATATCTTACCCTCACTCACTCTCCTGAGTAGGGGAAAAGGGGATGAGAGGGGGGATGATGGAGGGGAGGGCATTCTGGGGAGAGGGGAGGTTAGAAGTACCCACTATCAAAGAGGGACAGGATCTAAGTAGGGAATGGACCAGGTGGGAGGTGAGACAGGTGGGGGGGAAATACAAGCAGTCTTTTACAATATATCTACTATGGCAATGTTTTGCATAGATATACATGTACAACACATACTGAATTGCTTATCTTCTCAGTGGGAGTGGGTGACAAGGGAGAAGGGGAATGGATCTGAAAATCAAAGTTTTAAAATTAAATGTTTCATAAGATGTCCAGGCAGTGGGGCTCAGAGATTCACCTTGCCTTAATGGCAAAGTCGAAGGCAGAAGTTAATAAAGCATTTGTTTAATCAAAAAAAAAAAAAGAACTGTATTTTTATTATGGCATTTGGAGGAAGTGTACATGGACAGAGGGTGTTAAAATGAGTTGTATTTGATGTAATGAAAAGTATAATTAATTAAGAGGTTAAAAAAGGGTTGCACTTTGGAGAGGAGGGTGAGAAGAGGTGGAATGGAGTAAATGTGATGTATAGAAAGAGGCACAAAGACCTATTACAGGAGTATGAAAGAAGGGGAAAGGATGAGCATTGTTGAATCTTTTTCTCATTAGATTTGGCTCAAAGAGGAAATGACATACACATTAAGTTGGTTAGAAAAACCTATAACACTCTATTTGGAAGTAAAAGAGGGTAGGCGAAAGAAAAGGGAGGGATGAGGTAGTAGGAGAAAAGGGAAAGAAAAAGGAAGGGGACTGATAGAATGTAGGGGAAATTAAGGGAGGTGGAAGTCAGAAGCAAACCACTGGTGAGGAGGGAAAAGGTCAATAGAGAGAGAAAAATATAAACAGGGCAGAAAATAAGGTGGAAAGACAACAGTATGTGTAACTGTGAATGTGAATGGGATGCACTCTCCCATAAAACAGAAGTGGACAGCAGAATCCTACAATATGTTGTTTACAAGAAACACATTTGAAGCAGAGAGATCCACACAGAGTAAAGGCAAAAGACTGGAATAGAATATACCATGTATCAGGTAAAGTAAAAGCAAAACAAAGTAAAAAAAAACATGTATAGCAATCCTGATCTCAGACAAAGTTAAAGCAAAAATGGAAATAATTAAAATAAAGAAGGAAATTAAATCTTGCTAAAAGATACCAGAGACAATGAAGTAATAACAGTACTAAATATATATACATCAAGTGATAACAACATCCAAAATCTTAGAGGAGAAGTTAAGGGAGTTACAAGAAAGATAGAGAGCAAAACTATACTAGTGGCAGACCTCAACCTCCTCCTCTCAGTACTAGATAAATCAAACCACAAAATTAGCAAGAAAGAAGTTAAGGGGGTGAATAGAATTTTAGAAAAGTTAGATATGAGAGACCACTGGAGAAAACTGAAATGGGATAGAAAGGAATATACCTTTTTTTCAGTGGTACACGGCACCTACTCAAAAATTGACTGTATTCTAGGGCATAAGAATCTCACAATCCAATGCCAGAAAGGCAAAACATATTAAATGTATCCTTTTCAGATCATGATGCAATAAAAAGTTACATATAAAAAGAGACCATGGAAATATAGACTAAAAATTAATTGGAAACTAAATAACCTAATCCTAAAGAATAACTGAGTCAAACAAATCATAAAAACAACAAATAACCTCATACAGGAGAATGACAATAAAGAGAAAATATACCAAAACTTAAGAGATACAATCAAAGTGGCTCTTAAGGGAAATTTTATATCTCTACGTGTTTACATGAATAAAATAGAGAAGGAAGAGATCAATGAATTGTGCATGCAACTAAAAAAGCTAGAAAAAAAAATACAAATTAAAAATCCCCAATTAAATATCAAACCAGAAATTCTGAAAATCAAAGGAGAGATTTAAAAAGATAAAAATTAAGAAAACTAGTAAACTAATAAATAATCATGAAGAGTTGATTTTGGGGGGCACCCAGTGAAAATGGATAAACTTTAGTGGATTTGATTTTAAAAAAGAACAAAACCAAATTACTACTAACAAAAATGAAGCAGAAATTAAAACAATAATTAGGAATTATTTTGTCCAATTGTATGCCAATAAATGGGATAATCTAAGTAAAATGGATGGATATTTCCAAAAGTACAAATTACCTACATTAACAGAAGAGAAAATAAAATACTCAAATAATCCCATTTCACACAAAAAAGAAATTGAACAAGTCATAAATTACCTCTCTAAGAAAAAATTCTCCAGGGCTAGATGTATTTACAAGTGAATTCTCCAAAATATTTAAGGAACAATTAATTCCAATACTATATAAACTTTGGAAAAATAGGCAAAGAAGTAGTATCACCAAATTCTTTTCATGATTCAAATATGGTGCTGATACCTAAACTGGGAAGAGTCCAAAAAAAAAAAAAAAGCAAGAAAACTACAGACCAATTTCCCTAATGAATATAGATGCAAAAATTTTAAATATTCAAATTTAAATAATTAAATATAAAATTTTAAATAAATTATTAGCAAAGAAATGACAGCACTTTATCATGATGATATACCAGGAATGTAGGGCTATTTCAGTATTAGGAAAATTAGCAGCTTAATTGACCATTTCAATTACAATATTAACAGAAATTATATAACTATTTCAATAGGTGCAGAAAAAGCTTTTTACAAAATATAGTGCCCTTTGCTAATAAAAACACTAGAAAGCATGGGAATCAATGGAGTTTTCCTTAAAATAACTAGCATCTATCTAAAACTATCAGAAAGCATTATATATTCTGGGAATAAGCTAGAAGCATTTCCAATAAAATCAGGCGTGAAACAAAGATGCCCATTATCACAATTATTATTCAGTATTGTACTACAAACTTTAACTTTAGCTGTAAGAAAAGAAAAAAAAATGAAAGAATTAGAATAGGCAACGAGGAAACAAAACTATCATTCTTTGCCAATGATATGATGTCATACTTAGAGAATCCTAGAGAATCAACTAAAATACTAGTTGAAATAATTAACAATTTTAGCAAAGTTTTAGGATATAAAATAAAACCACACCAATCTCTGGCATTATTATAAATCACTAAGAAAGCCCAGCAGCAAAAGATAGAAGAATTCAATTTAAAGTAAATGGAGACAATATAAAATTTTTGAAGTCTGCTTGCCCAAACATAGGAATTATATAAACACAATTACAAAACAATTTTCACACAAATAAAGTAAAATCTAAATAACTGGAAAAGCATCAGTTGCCCATTGGTAGGGTAAGAGAAAACAATAAAAATGACAATTCTAGCTAAATTTATTTACTTATTCAATGCCATACCAATCAAATGACTAAAAATATTTTATAGAGATAGAAAAAATAATAACAAAATTCATCTGGAAGAACAAATGGTCTAGAATCTCAAGGGAATTAATTAAAAGAAATGCAAGGGAAGGTGGCCTAACTGTATCAGATATAAAACTGTAATATAAAGCAGCAATCATCAAAACTACATTTTACTGTCCGTGAAATAGAACAATGGATTACTGAAATAGGTTAGGTACACATGGCAGAGTAATTAGTGACTATAGTAATTCATTATTTGATAAACCCAAAGACTCTGCCTTCTGGGATAAGATCTCACTATTTGACAAATCTTCTGTGAAAACTGGAAAATTGTATGGCAGAAACTAGGTATAGACCAACATCTTGCACAGTATGCCAAGATAAGGTCAAAATGAGCAGACTATTTAGACACAAAGGGTCAAACTATAAGACAAATTAGCAGAACAAAGAATAGTTTACTTGTCAGATCTATGGAGAAGGGAAGAATTTATGACCAGACAAGAGACAGAGAATATTCTGAAATGTAAAATAGATAATTTTGATTATATTAAATTGAAAAGTTTTTGCAGAAACAAAACCAATGCAGCAAAGATTAGAAGGGAAGCAGAAACTGGGAAACAATTCTTCCAACTAATGTCCCTGATAAAGGCCTAATTTCTAAAATATATAGTGAACTGATTAAAATCTATAAGAATACAAGTCATTCCCCAATTGATACATGTTCAAAGGCTATGAATGGGGAATTTTCAGTTGAAGAAATTAAAGGTATCTATATTCATTTAAAAATGCTCTAAATCGCTGTTGATTAGAAAAATGCTAATTAAAAGAACTCTGAGGTACTATCACACCTATCAGATTGACTAAGATGACAAAAAAGAAAAATGATAAATATTGGAGATGTGGGAAAATTGGAACACTAATTAATTTTTGGTGGAGTAGTGAACTGATCTAATCATTTTGGAGAACAATTTGGAACTATGCCCAAATATCTATAAAGTTGTGCATACCCTTTAATTCAGTAATATCACTAGTAGATCATAAAAAATGAAAAGGACCTACATGTACAAAAATATTTGTGGCATCTATTTTTCTGGTGGCAAAGAACTAGAAATTGAGGAAATGTTCATCAATTGGAGAATGGCCGAACAAGTTGTGATATATGAATTCAATGGGACATTATTGTTCCATAAGAAATGCTGAGCAGGCAGACTTCACAAAGTCCTGGAAAGACTTGCATGAACGGATGCTTAATGAAGTGAGCAGAACTAGGAGAACACTGTGCACAGTAAAAACATTGAGTAATGACCAGCTTTGTTAGACCTAGCTCTACTGAGCAATGCAATTATCTAAGTCAATTCTGAAAGACTCATGATGTAAAATGTTATTTAGGTCCAGAGAAAGTACTATGGAGTAAGAATGTAGATTGAAACATACTATTTTCTCTTTTCTTTGTCATTGTTGTTTCACTTATCTTTTTCATTGTTTTTCCCTTTTTTTTCCTGATTCTTCTTTCACAATATAACTAATGTGGAAATATGTTTAATATGATCATACCTGTATAGCTCATATCAGATTTCATGCTATCTTGGGGAATGGAGATTGGGGGTGGGGGAAATTTAAAACTCAAAATCTTCTAAAAGCAAATATTCAAAACAAAAAAAATTTAAAAAAGGAAGGGAGAGACATTATGGGGTTAAAGATACTATAGAAACTGGCACTGAGTTGAGCTTCTTTCAGAGAATCTCAGAAATAGTATGGAACTAAAAAGAATCATCTAGTCATAAGATAATTCACTGAAAGGTGTAAGATCTCAAAGTCCAACTAGAGAACATACTCAAATTTGGTTATTTCATAAAAGACAGAAGTGCAGAGAAATTAGGCAACTTTTGTAAGCTCACACAGTTTGAGAAAACTAGGATTCAAACTCAGGTCATCTGACTCATAATATGATATTCTTCCCCATACCCCATGCTTCTATATTTTATGCAGAATGTGCCTTGCATTGCTAATGACATTTTCACACAGGAGGGCTGCTAGCACAGGTTCACTCTTGATCTGGTCAGACAAGCAGAAACCTTCTGAGGAGTTAATAATCTTACTTTATTCTAACCTGGTCTTCTCACAAGAGGATTACTGATAATGGGAAGACAAAATCCTACAGCATTCCTTTATCATCCTTCTCACAGGGGCTAGCAAGAAGGGCAACTACCCCTACATCCGGATGGAGTTGATTGAGACAGGCAAACCTTGAGAACTTCCCTAAATCCCCTCAAGCCTCAATTGGGGCTGGTTGAGGAAAACACAGATTATCTGCAAGCCTTGATGAGGGCCAGTCAAAGCACACACAGCATTGCAGCTTGGATATTCAACCCTAAGAGTTCCCCCTTTACTAACATCATCCACTTGCTCAGGGGAAAGGTCATAACCCTGAAAGTGGAGAAAATACATTATGAGACCAAGACAGTGACAACATCTGGGTTCACATGAACAGCCAGAGGCCCCTTAATAACCTCTATCCAGAGTACTGTCTGGGAAATACAAAAGATTTCGGGAAAAGCATCCTTCCTATGTGTGAGCCCCAAGGCAAAGTATCAATTTCCCAGAATTAATACAGTTTCATCTGATAGACTCAGAGCCAGAAGATGCAAAAGCCTATATGACCCAGCACCTGATTGGCTCTATGTGACTCAGCACAGGTTGTGTTATAGCTGTGAACTGGGTCAGAGTTCAAAAAGAAAAATACTTGTGTTCTAAAGGACTCAGGATTGATTCTGTATGTTCCTAGAAGGGTGACCAACATTTCAGAGAAGAGGAATCAGCCATATATGCTCTAACCTTTAGACCTGGGAACATAGCTGTTGTTCCAAGGAGAAAAGGGAACATATGAAGCCAGGCCTATAAATGTACAGATAGTATCTTCTAATCCATCAGATGTTTACAATTTAGCATGAGCCTGGAAAACTGAGATTGTTATGGCCATGGATACTAGAAAACTGAATTCTAAGATAGAATAACAAAAATCCACACTCTAAAATCCACCTTATATAGACCAAAATTTACCCTGCTTATACCCCTTTGCAATCTCCTAAATGTTTATGCAGCCTTCATTTAAAGATCTCCAGTTCTAAGAGAACTACTTTTTTTTTTCCAGAAGTACCTAATTCTGTTCATTTTAGAGAAGTAAAATTAGTAGAAAGTTCATTCTTTAATGATACTAAATATGTCAATTATGTGTATGTGGCATCTAGGTGTCACAGTGGATAGAGTGAACCTAAGGTCAGGGAGAGCTTAGTTCAAAGTTAGCTTATTAGCTGTGTGACCTTAAAATAGTGATTTAATAATCATTGTTTACCTCAGGTTTCTCATCTCTAAAATGGGGATAATTATAGCATCTCCAAGGGTTGTTTCAAAAGAAAAATGGAAAAAAAATGGAAAAAATAGAAAAAATGTTGCAAACTTTGTATTCCTACATGAATAGTAGTTGTAGTTTTTGTTATTTCAATTAATTTTTATTATCATCTTTCATCTATCAAGCCCAGCACTCACTATACATTGAATACAGGTAGAACAAGCCTAAACCCTGTCCCCGGGACAGTCCTTCAAATGTATTTTTAAAATACAAACATATATCATGTCCCTCACCCCACCCCAATTTCAACACCAAATTTTCATATTTAAAAATGTCAATGAAAGGAAGGAGAGAAATAAGGTTTTCCTTGATAATTTCTTGAAAGATGATATCTAGCCTCTTTTTTTTTTATCATGGTTTTCAGGTAGTCCAATAATTTTTAAATTGTCCCTCCTGGATCTATTTTCCAGGTCAGCTATTTTTCCAATGAGATATTTTACATTGTCTTCTTTTTCCCTATTATTTTGTTTCTGTTTTATAATATATTGATTTCTCATAAAGTCATTAGCTTTCATTTGCTCCATTCTAATTTTAAAGAATTATTTTCTTCATTAAACTTTTGGACTTCCTCTTCCATTTGGCCAATTCTGCTTTTTAAGGCATTTTTCTCCTCATTGTCTTGTTGGACCTCTTTTGCCATTTGAGTTAGTATATTTTTTAAGTCATTATTTTTTTTTTAATTAATTTATTAATTTAGTTTCAGTTGACAAGATTCAATTCCATAGTTCCTTGATTTTCAAATTTCCTTTACTTCCCTCCCCCCTCCCCTCATGACATCATATAGTACAGTATAGGGTCTGCAAATGCATTCATATTAAACATTATTCCAATTACAAAGGCATATTGTACTAGGTGGGATGAAAGATGGTAAGGAAGAAGTACAACCAAACAATGAGAAGAACAAGATCATTTAGTTTGCTTCCATCAGGATTCAGGCTCAGTTCTTTCTAGTTATATCTCTGGATGGCACATTTCTCACTTTCTTGAGTCATTCGGGATTAACTTATATCACTGCATTGCTGAAAAGAGTCCAGTCTGTCATAGTTGGTCGTCACAGATATGGTATGTCTGTGATTGTATACAAATTTCTTCTGATTCTACTCTTCTCGCTCAGCATCAGTTTGTATAAGTCTCTCCAGGTAATTATGAAATCCGTCACCTCCTCGTTTCTTATAGCACAATAAAATTCCATTACAGTCATATACCACAACTTGTTTAGCCATTCCCCAATTGATGGGCACCCCTTTAGTTTCCAATTCTTTGCAACCACAAAAAGGGCTGCTAAAAATATTTTTGTACATATGGTTCTTCCTCCCACTACTATGATCTCTTTGGGATATAACCCTAGAAGTGGTATGGCTGGGTCAAAGGGTATGAAATTATTTATAATCCTTTGGGCATAATTCCAGATTGCTCTCCAGAATGGTTGGATAAGTTCACAACTCCACCAGCAATGTATTAGTGTTCCAATTTGCCCACATCCTCTCCAGCATTTGTCACTTTCTTGTTTTGTCATCTTAGCCAATCTGACTGGAGGGATGTGGTATCTCAGAGTTGTTTTGATTTGCATTTCTCTAATTAATAGTGATTTAGAGCATTTCTTCATATGCTTTATAGATATCTTTAGTTTCTTTCTCTGAAAATTTCCTGTTCATGTCCTTTGACCACTTATCAATTGGGGAATGACTTGTATTCATATAGATTTGGCTCAATTCTCTATAAATTTTAGAGATGAGTCCTTTATCAGAGACACAAGTTATAAAAATTCTTTCCCCAATTTCCCACCTCCCTCTTGATCTTGGTTACATTGGCTTTGTTTGTGCAGAAGTTTTTCAATTTAATGTAATCAAAATTATCCATTTTGCATTTTATAATGCTCTCTAATTCTTGTTTGGTCCTAAAGTCTTCCCCTCTCCACAGATCTGTCAGGTAAACTATTCCTTGCTTTCCCAAATTGCTTACAGTATCATCCTTTACACATAGATCATGCACCCATTTAGACTTAATTTTGGTATATGGTGTTAGATAATGATCTATACCCAGTTTCTGCCATACTGTATTCCAGTTTTCCCAGCAGTTTTTATCAAATAGTGCATTCTTATCCCAAAAACTGGGGTCTTTGGGATTATCGAACAATAGATTGCTATATTCATTAACTGCTGGGTCTCCTGCACCCAATCTATTCCATTGATCCACTACTCTACACCTCTGCCAGTACCAAGCAGTTTTGATGACTGCTGCTGTATAATACAGATTAAGATCTGGCATAGCTAGTCCACCTTCCCTAGAATTTCTTTTCATTAATTCCCTTGATATTCTAGACCTTTTGTTTTTCCAAATAAATTTTGTTATTATTTTGTCTAACTCTACAAAGTAGTTTTTTGGTAAATTGATTGGAACGGCACTAAATATATAATTTATTTTGGGTAAAATTGTCATTTTTATTATATTAGCTCGACCCAGCCACGAGCAATTGATATTCTTCCAACTATTTAGATCTGATTTTATTTGTGTGAGAAGTGTTTTGTAGTTGTGATCATATAGATTCTGAGTTTGTTTTGGCAAGTAGATTCCCAAATATTTTATAATGTCTACAGTGACTTTAAATGGGATTTCTCTTTCTATCTCTTGCTGTTGAGTTTCATTAGAGATGTACAGGAATGCTGAGGATTTATGTGGGTTTATTTTATATCCTGCAACTTTGCCAAATTTATTTATTGTCTCAAGTAATTTTTTACTTGATTCTCTAGGATTCTCTAAGTATATCATCATATCATATGCAAAGAGTGACAGCTTGGTCACTTCTTTGCCTAATTTGATTCCTTTGATTTCTTTTTCTTCTCTAATTGCTACTGCTAACGTTTCAAGTACCAGATTGAATAAGAGGGGTGATAGTGGACACCCTTGTTTCACTCCTGATCTTATTGGAAAGGCTTCTAGTTTATCCCCATTGCATATAATACTTGCTGATGGTTTTAGATAGATGCTAGCAACTATTTTAAGGAAGGCTCCATTTATTCCTATACTTTCTAGTGTTTTTAATAGGAATGGATGTTGTACTTTGTCAAAAGCCTTTTCTGCATCTATTGAGATGATCATGTGGTTTTTGCTAGTTTTGTTGTTGATATGCTCAATTATATTGATGGTTTTCCTAATATTAAACCATCCTTGCATTCCTGGAATGAATCCTACCTGATCAGGGTGTATTATTTTTGTGATAAGTTGTTGGAGTCTTTTGGCTAATATTTTATTTAGAATTTTTGCGTCTAAATTCATGAGGGAAATTGGTCTATAATTTTCTTTCTCTGTTTTATCTCTTCCTGATTCAGGAATCAGTACCATATTTGTGTCATAGAAAGAGTTTGGTAGGACTCCTTCTTCACTAATTTTCCCAAATAGTTTGTAGAGTATTGGAATCAATTGTTCTTTAAATGTTTGATAGAATTCACTAGTGAACCCATCTGGCCCTGGAGATTTTTTCCTAGGGAGTTCATTGATGGCTTGTTTGATTTCTTTTTCTGAGATGGGGTTATTTAGGTAATTCACTTCCTCTTCAGTTAATCTGGGCAATTTGTGATTTTGTAAATATTCATCCATTTCACTAAGATTGTCATATTTATGTGCATACAATTGGGAAAAATAATTCCTCATTATTTTTTTGATTTCCTCTTCATTGGAGGTAGATTCACCCTTTTTATTTTTGATACTCATAATTTGGTTTTCTTCTTTCTTTTTTTATCATATTGACTAAGGGTCTATCAATTTTGTTGATTTTTTCATAAAACCAGCTCTTGGTTTTATTTATTAATTCAATGGTTTTCTTAATTTCAATTTTATTAATCTCACCTTTGGTTTTCAGTATTTCTAATTTAGTACTAAATTGGGGATTTTCAATTTGTTCTTTTTCTAGCTTTTTCAATTGCATGTCCAATTCACTGACCTCCCTTCTCTCTGCTTTAATTAAGTATGCACTCAGGGATATAAAACTTCCCCTGAGAACTGCCTTTAGTGCATCCCACAAATTTTGGTATGTTGTTTCATTATTATCATTCTCTTGAATGAAATTATTGATTGTTTCTATAATTTCTTCTTTGACCCACCAATTTTTTAGGATTAAATTGTTTAATTTCCAATTATTTTTTAGTCTATCTTTCCATGGCCCTTTATTGCATATAATTTTTATTGCACCATGATCTGAGAATGATGCACTTAAGGTTTCTGCCTTTCTGCACTGGATTGTGAGGTTTTTATGCCCTAGTACATGGTCTATTTTGAGTATGTACCATGCACTGCTGAAAAGAAAGTAAATTCCTTTTTATCCCCATTCAGTTTTCTCCAGAGATCCATCATATCTAGTCTCTCTAAGATTCTATTCACCTCCTTAACTTCTTTCTTGTTTATTTTGAGGTTAGATTTATCGAGTTCAGAGAGGGGGAGATTAAGGTCCCCCACTAGTATAGTTTTGCTATCTATTTCTTCCTCTAATTCCTTTAACTTCTCCTCTAGGAATTTGGATGCTATACCACTTGGTGCATATATATTAAGTAGTGATATTGCTTCATTCTCAATGGTGCCTTTTAGTAGGATATAGTTTCCTTCCTTATCTCTTTTAATTAGATCTATTTTTGCTTTTGCTTTATCTGAGATAAGTATTGCTACCCCTGCTTTTTTTACTTTAGCTGAGGCATAATAAATTTTACTCCAACCTTTTACCTTTACCCTGTGGGTATCCCTTTGTTTCAAATGTGTTTCTTGAAGACAGCATATTGTAGGATTATGGTTTTTAATCCATTCTGCTATCCGCCTCTGTTTTATGGGAGAGTTCATCCCATTCACATTCACAGTAATGATGACTATCTCTCTCTTCCCTTCCATCCTATTCCCTCCCCTGTTTATGTTTTTGTTTATTCCTTCTCCCTTCCCCTCCTTGAAGTTTTCCCTTTTGACCGCCCCCTCCCTCAGTGTTCCCACCCAGTGACCCCCCTTCTTAACCTACCCTCTCCCCTTACTACTATTTCCCTCCCTTATAATCCCTCCCTTTAGTCTCCTCCTTTTCACCCCCCCCTTACCCTCCCACTATCTATAGGACACAACAAATTTTTATACTTATCAGAGTAAATTACTCCCCGTTTGATTCCAAACCAATGAGAGTAAATTTCAAACAATGCTCCTCTCCCTCCCTCCAATTCCTCTATTTAATGAATTTATGTGTCTATTCACGTTAGATTCTTAAACTTCACTGATTAATTTGATCCTTCTTTGAACCAGAACCAGTGAGAATAGTGTTTAAATGATGTTCCTCTCCCTCTTACTTTCCCTTCTTCTATAGTGTGTTTTGATGCCTCTTCAGATGGCATATTTTACCTTTTCCTAGCTCATCCTTTCCTTTTTCCCATTACAGTACCATTGATCCCCTTAATAGTTTTTTTTTTTTTAGACTCCATGTTAGTGCATTCATACCCACACCCTCTAAGTATAACCCTTTTGCAGGTCATGATAATCATAGAGATTTCAAATATTGACAGTTATCAGCTCCACATATAGGGATGTGAACATTTTGCTCTTGTTGCATCCCAGGTAATGAGCTTGTGTTTGTGGGTGTGGGTGTGTGCACTTCTGCATGTGTGAGTCTATGTTACCCTTGTTTACCTTTTTATGTCCTTCTGGAGTCTTGTAATTGGAGATCAAATTTTCCATTGAGCTCTGGCTTTTTCATTAGGAAAGTCTGGAAGTCCCTTACTTCATTAAACATCCATCTCCTTGCCTGAAAGATTATGCTCAGTTTTGCCGGGTAGTTAATCCTTGGTTGTAGTCCTAGCTCTCTTGCCCTATGAAATATCAAATTCCAGTCCCTCCGCTCTTTTAATGTAGAAGCTGCTAGGTCCTGTGTGATCCTAACTGTAGTTCCTCGATATTTGAATTGTTTCTTTTTGGCTGCTTGTAGAATTTTTTCTTTAATCTTATAATTCTGGAATTTGGCTACTATATTTCTTGGAGTTTTCAGTTTGGGATCTCTCTCAGGAGGAGTCCGGTGAATTCTGTCGATAGTTATTTTTATCTTCTGATTCCAGGACCTCAGGACAGTTTTCTTTGACAATCTCTTGGAGGATGTTGTCTAGACTGCTTTTCTCATCATGGCTTTCTGGTAGACCAATAATTCTTAGGTTGTCTCTCCTGGATCTGTTCTCTAGGTCAGTTATTTTTCCAGTGAGATATTTTACATTTTCTTGCAATTTTTCGATCATCTTGTTTTTTTCGATTGACTCCTGCTGCATCATAGAGTTCTGAGTTTCAGTTTGATTGTATCTAATTTTTAGTGAATTATGGTCTTCAGTGAGTTTTTGAAGTTCCTTTTTTAGGGAGGTATTTTCTTTTTCCAAGTTGGTCATTGCCTCCCTGATTTGGTCTTTAAAATTTTTCTTAAGCTCCTCCAGGAATGCTATTTGGGCTTGAGACCAGATCATGTTTCCTTCTGTGGTCTCTGGTGTGGGCAGAGAGTCTATATTGTCCTGTGTGTTTTGTTGTTCTTGCCCTGCATAGTATGCTCGAATAGACTTTCTTGCCTTCCCCTTCTCCTTTTCAGGTTCCTTCCTTCCCATTGTGACTTCCTGTTTCTTAGTGTCTCAGGCTATGAGTTTGGGGCCTGATCCTTGACTTTGAATACCTCTGGGTGGCTAGTTTATGGCTAAGTCAGGGAAGTCAGTGAGGAATGTAGATGTGTAGGTGGGGATGAGTCTGACCACTTCAGATTTCTGCCTCTATACCCCTGGGCTATAAGTAGGCTTTTGTTGGTGAGGTGAGGTGGGGCTTGTTGGGTCCCCTCCCTCTCTTCTCTTCAGATTCCTGGCTGTCTCAGTTACACCCTTTCTTGGAGATTCTCAAGCCTGAGGCTATTTCCTTTAACTTGGGATTTCAATCTGTGTGGGAGACTTATCTTTGGGTTTTCTGCTTCATGAAGGAGGGATGGGAGGATCAGAGCAGCTAGAATTTACTTTGCCATTCCAGCCCCTGTATTATACAGGCAGGCAGTTTCTAAACTTCCAGGCTGGGGGCTGAATGAAGCCTGAGTAGCCACTCTCTCCACTGGGGGCCCGACTCTCCTACCTGGCTCCAATGATCCGTTCCCTCTGCGAGATGACTGCGATTCATCCTTGGTAAGTCTGCAGGCTGGGGCTTTTTCTCTGTCTGGTGTAGTCTGCTTGTCTGCTCTTAGGTCTGAGCTGTGCAGACCCCACGCGCTCTGCGCTTGACCTGTGCGGACACTCTGGGCAACCTCCTGGGCTGGATTCTGCCACACTCTGTCTTCCACTGGGCTCCGTCACTCCGGAATCCGCTCAGATTTACCCTTTTGGACTTAGTGACAGAGGAGCTCAGCGAGGTTACTGCTTCCTCTTAAGTCATTATTTTCTTCAGTATTTTTTGGTCTCCTTTAGCTAGCTGTTGGCTAATTTTCATTATTGTCTTGAATTACTCTCATTTTTCTTCCCTATTTTTCCTCTACTTCCCTTACTTAATTTCTAAAATCCTATTTTAGCTCTTCCCTGGCCTGCAACCAACTCATATTTTTCTTGGAGGATTTTGGTGCAGGGGTTTTGACTTTGTTGACTTATTCTGATTATGTTTTAATCTTCTTTGTCCCCAAAGAAAGATTCTATAGTTTGATTTCTTTTCCTCTGTTTGCTCATTTTCCAAGCCAATTACTTTACTTCTGAGCTCTTTGTCCTGGTAGAACTCTGCTTCCAGAGTGAAGAGTGCTGTCTCCCAAATTTCTGGGGTTTTGCACAGCTGTTGTCAGAGTTTTTCTAGAAACCTGCCTCAAAACTGTGAGGAGGACTCCCTCTCCCCAACTGCCACAAGTTATGCCATGCCAGTACTCCTCTTCACCCGAGGACCACCACCCAAGTCTACAACCCAGATCCAATCACCTGGTACCTCATCACAAGGAAAGAGATTCCTGCAATGGCCCTCTGACCAATTGCTTGGTCCCCCCACAATCTGTGGGCCTGGAGTTCTAGAAGCAGCAGCTGCTGCTTCCCTGTCTGTCTTCACCTCACCCACTCTGGGGCAGGGGCTGGGCCATGCTCTTTTCTCACCCAGGTCCAACAGGGTTTCCCCACTGACCTTTTACTTTCTCTTTGGCATTTGTGGGTTGAGAAGTCTGGAAACTGCCACAGATGCCAGTGATTCAGTCCCCTGAGGTCCGCTCTGGCCTGGTCTGTGCTGGGTCTGTGCCAGCACTGTGCCCATGCAGGACTGCACTCTGCTCCTACCCTGGTGAATAGGCCTTTCCTTTCTACTTGCCAGGCTGACTTCTGCTGGAGATTTGTTTTACTCTGTCATTTTGTGGGTTCTGTAGCTCTAAGATTTGTTTAGAGTATTTTTTACAGGTATTGGAGGAAGTTGGGAGACAAGCTCAAGCAAGTTCCTGCTTTTACTCTGCTATCTTCAGGAGAGAAATAGGGTAATGAGCAGAAGAGATAACAGTGATAAGCAAAATTTTGGTTCTTTTTAAAGATAGAGGACAAAGGACTAGATAATCTCTAAAACCTCAATGAATAGAGCATCTATATCTATCCATCCAATGCCAAACCTTTTCTAATGGAAAAGAAAATTGAGGTTTTAGAATGGAAACATGATTTAACCCAGGTTATATAGGAAATAAACAGTAAAAGTAGAATTTTGACTCAGATCATCCTTCTCTAAAACCAGTGTTCTCTCTACTATATCACCCTGCCTTAGGACTCTAAGAGGAGGGTTTATAGTTAGTGTTTAAAATCAATACCTCTTCTGAGATCATCGAGATGAGTAAAAGTTAGAACTGTAAACACTAGGCATAGAAGAGTGTAGAGTTGGAGCCAAAGACAAATATAAGAGTAACCAATACATTTATTCTTCTCATAGAGGTAGGAATCGAGATGATCTACTCATCTAATCATCAAGAGTGGGGTAATATTGAAGCACCCAAACTGGGCCAAAACACTTGATCTGGGAATTGCTCTAGAGTAAAATTCTTAGAGAAGAATAAAGGAAAGTTTTGACCAGGAGAAAAGAGAATAGGAGAACTATAATTCAATCAGACAGTAGAGAAGAGGAGACTGGTGATACCTATATCCCTGAAAATTTCTCAATAGCTTGATATCATGGGAATTTGACCAGCCTGCTTAGAGTAGATAATTTAAACTAGCTACTGACTTCTTCCCATTAGCAGTTTATTAATATTAGGAAACAATTAGTAATAGGGAACAATATCAGTAATAGGGAACAACAGGTTTTTGAATTAGTATAGGCACAATTCTCTTGGCTTTTATAAGTCAAAAGACAAGCCATTCAGAAGTCAACTTTCAACATCTGTTTGCTGAAAACACTGTCAACACACAGATGATGGATATACAATCCATCTTGATCATTGGTGACAAAAACCTTAAAAACTACTCTCCCCCCAGCTGAGTTCAGAAAGAAACACAAGGCAGAAAACATCTGCAGAAAACTAAGCAGTGGAGATGTCAGGAAATCTAATCTACTCCCCATGTTGGAACCAGTGAAGGCACAGCTGAATCCAGAAGGTAACCATAGAAATGAGATAGCTGTATTATTATCTCACCAAGACTTTTTCTGTTTGTTAGTTTATTTATGAATTGGGCATCAAAGACTAAGAAAAAAACAAGGATTAAGCAACTTAAAAGTGGAATTATGTTTTAAATTTATATAACAAAGCCAAATATAAAAGTACGTGATACTATCGATTTTCCATATCTATTAGTGCAGAAAAATAGATGTGATTATTTTGGGTAGGATCTCTGTCTAAAGCAAAGGAACATGGAAACAGAATGAGGGTTTTCTTCTCTTTTTTTCCATTTCTTTTTTTTCTCTTTCCCTTTTTCTTTTACTCCTTCCTTCCTTTAATTTCCTCCTTTTGTGCTTTCCTTCCTTTCTTATTCCTTCTTTATTTACAAAAAATAAGAAATGAAAAAGAAGGAATATCAAACTTTTTCTGAGAGCTTATAAGTAGAAAAATTCACATGGTAAGAAGGCAACCTATCAGACCAATTTTACAAAATATCAGTTTGGAATTTGTCATTAAGTAAAAAGTAGCGTCTACATAATAACTATAATGAAAAAGGAAGGCAAATCTAAAAACCTAAGCATTAACTGGGGATTATTATTATTGTTAATTTATGCAGAGAGATTAATATTTTGTATCTTCACAGGATGTCAAATGTGTAAAGATCTCCAATCCCCTGACACCTAAATGCTCTCTAAGACCTTTTCCCCTGCACTAGCCACTTTTTCCTCTTTTCTCCATCTTGACCTATTAGTGAATCAATTTAACCCTACACTGTCTTCCTCTATTGACTCCTTTTTGTCATATTGGCAATTATGTTATGTCCTGCCATGCTTCAGTCTTGTATTGCTCTCACCACTCACCAATTTCACTTCTACATGTGCTGCTGAATGAAGATGGAGAGAATCAAGTACCTGTGATAACTAGGTCTACTACAGATTTATGATATACAACCTTCATAGGACCCTCAATGCTTCTAGGTAATCTTACTATACCTCCTTGTGTAATCTCACTTCCCTATTGTCTACAGTGGTTATTCCAAACCTTTTCATCAGTCCTTAACCCTTCCATGGCTCCCCTCTCTCAGAGGAATACTTGTCTCATATTTTACAGAAAATAATGAGGCCATTCACCGTGAGAGACCCCTTCTCTTTTTCTCATCTCAATCATTCAGATGCCTCCTACCACTATCTCCTCCTTTACCCCATCTCACATGAAGAAGTAGTTGTGCTCTTTCCCAAGGCTAAACTCTTTATTTAATTAAGCAATCCTATTCCATCCTGTCTTCTCTAATAAATTGAGTGCTCTGTCATCTCCTTACTATCACTAATTTTTAATCTCTCTCTGTCTACTGACTCATTCCCTACTGCCTACGAACATGTCCACATCTGCCTCATCCTGAAAACAAAACAAAAATCTTACTTGTCCTTCCATTCTTTCTACATTCCAACATCTCTTCTTTCCTTTATAAACTCCTTGAAAACACCATCTACAAGGTATCCCCACTCTCTGTCTTTCTGCTTTTTTCCTAACCCCTTGTAATCTTGCTCCCAACCCTATCATTCCACTGAAAATGCTCCCTCTAAAGTTATTAATGTTTTAGTTGACCTTTATGACCTTATGACCTTTTCAAAAATCCTCATTCTAATAGATCTCTTTTAAGAGCTTGACTGTTGATCACCCTCTCTTTCTTGAAAATCTTCTTTCTAGGTTTTCAGGACAATATTCTCTCCCAGTTTTCTTCTTACCTATCTGGCCACTCCTTTTCAGTTACCTCACTTTCACTTCTTTGTCTCCCTGTAGACTCCTAAAGACTTAGCTAAAAGCTCATTTTCTATAAGAGGACTTTCCTAGTCCACTGAGCTGTTAATACCTCTGTTTGGGTTAGCTTTATTCAGCATATGTCTTGCATCTAACTGGTTATTTACATCTTATGTCCCTATTAATGTGCATGTTCCTTCAGAGAAGGGACCACTTTTTTGTGTTCCTCCTAGTGTTTTGCACAATGCCTGTCAAGTAATAAGTAATAAGAAGCAACGGCCACATTTGGTGACTGATCTGCAATCTTATGGCAACATAAGCAATTTAAATTGCATTTGTCTTTAAGATGACAGAAAATCAGTGTTTTCCTATATCAACTAACCATAAAAGGAATAGAAAATCTGAGTCACTACCAAAGATTGACCCTCTGTATCATCTACCAGTCTAGTGGTCTCGTTTATCTCTATGATGTACCTGTGGCGATTTTTCTTAAAAACTGCAGTACCTCTCCCAGCCAACAGGGAGTACTCAGCCTGCAGATACCAAGCCTGTTCCTTACACTAATGAGCCCAAAGCTTCAATCAGTGATGCTGGCTGGTTTCAGAAGTAATGATACTCAAATATGTTATTTTTTTTTTTACTCTATCTTACACACACAACTGTTATCCTCCAATCCTGTTATTTAATAATTTATTGTTATATATGTATATAGAGTGGTTACTTATTTAATATATAGTGATTAGATATAATCTTCCATATATGGTGATTCATACATTTAATCACTATATATTAAATAGGTAATATATGTAATGTATATAATCACTAGATGCATATATACATATATATATATATATATATACATATACACACATGCCTATCCACATATGTGATTATACACTTAATATAACCTCTGAGGTTCAGACACAGCTGTGTATGGGTTGATTTCCTGTCACTTGTGCTAATTTTTACATGAAAATTAATACCAAGAAAAGAGAAATTCTTTACCAACCACCACAGCACATACATGGAACCATACAGCAAATGGGAAAAAATGTATGCTATGGATAAGTTCACTTACCTTGGCAGTATACTCTCCAGGGATTTACACGAAGATGATGAGGTTGATTTTGAGAGAGCTAGCTTGGTGATTGGGAGGCCCCAAAGTGAGGAAGAGAAGAAGTATTAGGCCACATACTAAACTGAAGGTCTGCAGAGACATTGTGTTGACCTCATTTTTGTATGCCTGTGGAACCTGGATGGTGTACCAGCACCATGCCAAAAAATTGAACCACTTCCTTTGAATTGTGAGAAGATTCAGAAGATCACCTGACAAGATTAGGTACTGGACACTGAGGTCCTCTCTCAAGTCAAACTGCCAAGCATTCAACCTCTATTGTAGAGAGTACCACTCCAATGGGCTGGCCACATAACCCAAATATCCAATACACACTTATGTAAAATACAATTTTACAAAGAACTCACTCAAGGAAAGTACTCACATGGGGGGTCAGAAGAAGTACAAGAATACTCTTAAGGTCTCTCTAAAGAACTTTACTACCAATTTTGAGTTATAGGAGACTCTGGTATAGGACCATCCAACGTGATGTACTCACATCAAAGAAGATGTACTCTATGAGCAAAACAGAATTATGGTAACATGAAGAAAACATGAGATGTGCAAATTTAAAGACATCTCCATTATTAATGTTCAAATGGACTTTTTGTGCCTGATATGTGGTATAGCCTTCTAAGCTCATGTTGGACTGCTCAGCTATAGTCAAATACAATGTACCTACAACATCATGATGTCATTCCTTCTCTTAGAGAACAAAAAATGAAAAAAAAAAACCAACATAATTTTATACACACCTAGACAGAAAAAAGAAAAGAAAGAAAGAAAATGGAATAAATTTAATACCTTAGAATAATAGCCATGGGAAAGTGGGAAATTTGGGGATGGGGATAATGCATTGAAATCCCTTTTCATGTCTTAGTTTACCAACCCAACAGAACTAACAACAGATAGAAGGATACGTAATTGGCATTTAATCTTGTCATAGCTACCACTTCCATCTTTCTTATAAAGTCACAATCTTAACCTCCATAGCACAAGCTTCTGTTATTCCCAGTCACCCACTGATATAATTGGACTGAATTCACTTGTTCAGAAGAAGCATCAACGGCCACATTAGTTACCCATGAATATTGCTTTAATAAAAGAAATTGTTTTGTAAAACTTGGACTCAGTCAAAAGGCCACACCCAAGAACCTAGTAGGTTACATGTGGTCTTGAGGTCTCAGGTTCCCCACCCCTGCATCATAGCATCCTGGTAGTCAGCAAATACAGTTCCACTGGCAGCTATTAATAATTACAAATTCCTGCATGGTGATGAGGACGTCTGAATCTTTTTTTTTCAAACAAATGCTTTATTAACTTCTGGTTTACATCATTCATTTCCACCAGATTATGAGTTACATTTTTCCCCGTTCTTTCCCTACCCACCACCCCAGAATAGTAGTCCCACCAGATATCCCCTCATCCAATCTGCTCTCTCCCATATCTTCTCCCATACCCCCTTCGACTTTGCCATTAGGGCAAGGTGAATCTCTGAGCCCCACTGCCTGGATATCTTATGAAACATTTAATTTTAAAACTTCGATTTTCAGATCCATTCCCTTTCTCCCCTGTCACCCACTCCCTCTGAGAAGATAAGCAATTCAGTATGTGTATGTATCAGCAAGCACCCCAATATCCCCAGGGTGACTGCCAGCACAGTTTCTTAGATCTGCTTTTCAAAAGGAAAGCAACTCAAAATGGGTTAACAAGCTTACTTTAATCAAACAAACACACATTACCTAGTTCAGGGGAAAAAGGTCAGCACCCCAAACTCCAGAGTTACAGAACTTACAGATCAAACAGACAGGCTTCCAAACTGTCCAACCATTATATCAATACCAAATCACAGTTACCAGAGAGGGAAGCATCAACATCTGGGTTTTCAAAGCCGGGGGGCTCTCAACAACGGCTTCCCAGAGTCTCATCTGGTCAAATCACACAACACTTCTCAAAGTGAGCCCCAAAGCAAAGCCTCTCCTCAGGGCTTATATAGCCTTCTCTTGGCTCAGAGAATGTAACAACCTTCTGGACCCACTGCCCAATCACACAGCATCGAGGTGTGGTCATTCCTGAAAACCAAGGCTCCCACCACAGGCTCCAGGTGCACTTAAGCTAGGGGCAGGGAAGATCTTTAAATTTTCATTTCCATTACAGTGTTGTACATGTATATCTATGCAAAACATTACCATAGTAGATATATTGTAAAAGACTGCTTATATTTCCCTCCCACCTGTCTCACCTCCAACCTGGTCCATTCCCTACTTTGATCCTGTCCCTCTTTGATAGTGGGTACTTCTAACCTCCCCTCTCTCCAGAATGCCCTCCCCTCCATCATCCCCCTTCTCGTCCCCCTTTCCCCTACTCAGGAGAGTGAGTGAGGGTAAGATATTCCATTTAGTATGTATGTGATTCTCTCCTTGAGCCAACTTCAATGAGAATATGCTTTTGCCTTTTTGCCTTCCTGTTTTTCCCCTCCCCTGCAACTACTTCCCCTTGCCTCTTCTACATGAGATAGTTTGCCCTACCCTGTCTCTCTCCATCTCCTCTTGCCACTTTCCTCTCTCACCTCTTGACTTCACCCCTTAAGAGTCATCCCTTCCTTGGGGCGGCTAGGTGGCGAAGCGAACAGAGAGCCAGCCCCGGAGGCAGAAGGACTCGAGCTCGAATCTGGCCCCAGACACCCAACACACAAACAAAAACCCAGCCACGTGAACCTGGGCAAGTCACCCAACCCCAATTGCCCTCCAAAAAAAAAAAATAATAATCATCCCTTCCCATCAAATTCAACCTGTAACCTCTATCCATGTATATCTGTGAACATACGCCATGTACCCTTCTTCAATTATTTTCATAATGAGAAAGGTTTCATCAAACACAGTTATTGTTTTTCCATGTAGGAATGTAAATAGTCCAATTTTGATAAGTTCCTTTTGATTTCTTTTCCTTGATTACCTTCTCAAGCATCTCTTGCTTCTTGTGTCTGAATGTCAAATTTTCTATTCAACTCTGGTTTTTTCATCAAGAATGCTTGAAAGTCCTCTATTCCACTGAATGACCATATTTTGCCCTGAAACAAGATACTCAGTTTTGCTGGGTAGGTGACCCTTGGCTTCAATCCCAGCTCTTTTGCCCTCTGGAATATCATATTCCATGCCCTTTGATCCCTCAGTGTAGAAGCTGCCAGGTCCTGGGCTATTCTGATTGTGTTTCCACAATATTGAAATTGTTTCTTCCTGGCTGCTTGTAGTATTTTCTCCTTGATCTGGGGATTCTGGAACCTGGCTATAATATTCCTGGGAGTTTTCTTTTTGGGATCTTTTTCAGGAGGTGATCAGTGGATTCTTTCAACCTCTATTTTGCCCTCTGGATCTAAAACATCAGGGCAATTTTCCTTGAGAATTTCTTGAAGGGTGATTTCTAGGTTCTTTCTTTGATCATGGCTTTCAGGTAGTCCAATAATTTTTAAATTGTCTCTCCTGGATCTATTTTCCAGGTCAGTGGTTTTTCCCATGAGATATTTCACATTGCCTTCTAATCTTTCGTTTGTTTGGATCTGCTTAACAGCATCTTGATTTCTCATAAATTCACTAGCTTCCATTTGCTCCAGTCTAACTCTGAAGGAATGAATCTCCTCAGTGAGCTTTTGAGATTCTTTTTCCATCTGGCAAATTCGACTTTTTAAGGCATTCTTCTCCTCATTGCCTTTCTGAGCCTCTTTTGCCATTTGAGTTAGTCTATTTTTTAAGGTGTTATTTTCCTCAGTCAGGCTGTTGACTGTCATTTCATACTTTTCTTGCATCTTTTTCATTTCTCTTCCCAAATTTTCCCCCACTTCTCTTATCTGCTTCTTAAGGTCCTCTATGGCCAGCTTGTATTTTCATTTGGGGCTTTTGGTGCAGGAGTTCTGACCTCACAGTCCTCCTCCATGCTTTGAGCCTCTTTGCCCCTAAAATAGGAGTCCAATGTTGAACTTTTCTGTTTATTTTGTTTCGTTTGCCTAGGCATATTGCCACTTAATTACTTGATTTTTGGGCTTGTTGCCACAGTAGGACTCTGCCACCAGACAGGGGAGCTTCCGCCCAAACGTGGGGTCTTCACAACTTCCGCCAGTTGTGTGGCCTCTGTAAAGCCTCCACCCACTCTGGCAAGTTGGATACCCATCCCAAACTTCCCCCCCAGACCACAATCCAGATCCAGGCAGTTTAAAGCAAAAGCGATTAATCCCCAGACTGATTGCTCGATCTTCCTACAGTTTGCAGACCAGGAGCTAGAGCCACTATTGATGCTGCAAAATGGCTTCTGTGCAGCTGTTTCTTCAGCAGCTTTTTACCCCCAGGGGAGGAAGCCACGTGTTCCCCAAATACTGGTTCCAAAGTCGATAGGGCACTAACCTCTCACTTTGTCCTAGGCATATCTGTGCTGATAATTCTGGAATCGCCACAATTGCTGGTGTTCTGGGGTTTCACCAGCCGGCTGAAGGCCCGGCCCCCCTGGGGCTAAAGCCTCGGACCTGGTCTCGGCTCTGCGGGCTGCGCTGTCGGTTCCCAGCGTGCTGTGCTGCCTGCTCTCAGAGTGCTGCGCTGGCTGCTCCCTGCAGGGCTGCTGGGCTGCCCTCAGCAGGAGGTTAGCTTCTCTGTGCCGTTCTGTGGGTGCTGTGGCTCCAGAAGTTGTTCGGAGATCCCTTTCCCATTGTTTGAAATTTGTGTGGGGCAGAGCACATTGGAAATGCTGTTTCTACCCTGCCATCTTGGCTCCGCCCTTTCAGGACGTCTGAATCTTAAGGGAAGCAGGTGGAAAGGGAGGAAGTCAATCAAACATTCCAACAAATACATTACATGTTCATTCTATCCTATCACAAAATGTCATAGACTTTCCTTAAATCATCCAATTGTATGGAGGAAAATAATCAGTATTTCATCAAAACCATAATTCCCAATTTCCCTTGAGACTTTTATTTTTTCTGTGTTAGGAAGAAAATGACAATTCAAACAGATGAGGCAAGGTATGTGAACAAGTTATAAAACTAAAGCTGCTTTGCTTGTGAATGCTGCCACTTTAGAGGGACAAAAATATTTCACATGACTGTGAGAAACTTAAATGATTAGTTTGGATTCTATCATGTACCACATTTCTCATTGAATCATTCTTAAGTAGAACCACATGTTCTTTATCTACTGATCAAATGAGAAACCTATTCTAGTATTTTATCCTTTTCTTGCTTATTTCTTTGACTCCTTTTTAATTGAAAAAATCAATCATCCCCAAACTGAAATTTGTTATAACACATATTTTTGCCTTCTTTTCTCTTGATTTGATATATTGTAATGGAATATAATCAGGCTGTTCACACTATCTAGTGTACTTGAATGGCCCTCATCCTTGAAGTTCCCCATTCACCGAGATCACTAATACTATGTTCCTACTAGAGGCCCATACTTTAAGCTGAATTCAACTTTGTATCTTGAAACTTATAGAAACTTGTCACTGTCCCTTTACTGGGTCCTTTGCTTATTCTCATATTTTTTTTACCTTCTCTGATCACTCCAATAGCAATTTGGAGTAGTGGGAAAAAGTGAAAGAGTGATATTCCTTTGCCTAAAACATTTAATAATGTCTTCTTATTTCTCTTGCTTTGGGGAAATTTAATATTGAATGTCTGAATGAAATATGGGATTACAAGTGTAGTATGAATGGTAATGTTTCTCAACTACACAGGACAACTACATTGACTATACCTTGAAACAAGCTGGATTTCTGGAAATTTTTTTACTTTTTTTAGAGGCTGAGGAGAAATTAAAGGTAAATATCTGTAAAAGAAGACTGGATTGCTTCTAAGTCCCCTTTCAGCTCTAAATCTATGTTTTTATAATTCCATGACTCTGAAATTATCTATGCTTTGAATCTTCATCCTCATCTTACAGAATCATAATTTTCCTGAAAAATTCATTTCAATTGTCACTTTTCTCTATGGAATTTCCCCAGATTTCCCCCAGCTTTTAATGATGATATCTCCTCCAATATTGCTAGATTTATTTGGATATATATGTGTGTGTATATACACATATGAATATATGGAATGCATATATATATATATACATGGGTGTATCATATATGCACATATATTTGTATATATATACATATACTTCATATATATATGTATATATATATATATATATCTTCCCCGCATAAATCTTGTATAGTCCCAGTACAATGTAAGTTCCTTTTCAGAAGCAACTGTTATATTTTGTCTTCATTTTCTGACACCAGCACAATATTTTACATATAGCAGCTTGTTTGTTGGATTGAATTTAATTGATTAAATTTTTTCACATGGGGAAATAGGTGAGAAACACATTATACCATATGTTTAACAAGTATTGACCTTCTATGGTTCTCTATTTTTGTCTGGTGTTCGATTTATTAGATACAAAATAATTGAACATATAAAGAACTGAAAAAATCCAAGTGAACATTAATTTAAATTGTATTTTTGGTTAGCATGCTTTAAATTCTAGAGACTAACTTAAGGAAATTTAGAGATAAGTCAGAAATTCCGTCTAAGAACAAAGGGTTTTTTTTTCTTATTTTTTGACTATGTCCTCCTCTGGGAATACATAAACAAGAAAGTTTTACAAATCACAAAAAATGACATGTAATTGGGCTTCTGTCCTTATGTGATGGATAATAAATTCACAAAATAAGCCATGAGATGATCCAGATTCTCCCCACCTCATCTTCTTTTCCTCCTTCCTTCAACTCCTAAACTAACTATGATGATCAATTATCTCAAAGCATGTATATTAATAAAGAGGCAAAATACCTTTTATCTTTAGTCACCATTGACCCCAGAATCTCTGGAAAACAATGAAGCTAGCAAAAAATCACTAAGCATGTTAGAGATGAGGCTTATTATTAATATAAAAGGGGTGCCTGTAAAGCAATTTTATGAAATGATATGCCATAAACTGATCACAGCATGCTGGTGCTTAAATGGCAAGGATGGTTGGAATGAAACTCAATTTAGAGACTTTGATCAAGGCCTAGTCTTCTAGAAGTTCCTTGAATATTCTTTGTACCTGTGCTTTGGATTTATGATAGTTCCCATTTTTAAAAAAATCGTGTAAAAATATCCTTCAGTAGGGGCGGCTAGGTGGCACAGTGAGTAGATCGTTGACCCTGGAGTCAGAAGGATCTGAGTTCAGATCCAATCTCAGACACTTAATGCACAAACAAACAAAAGACCAAAAGACCTAGCCGTGTGACCTTGGGCAAGTTACTTACTTAACCCCAACTGACCTCCAAAAAAAACCAAACAAACAAACAAATAAATCCATCCCTTTAAAAAATATCCTTCAGTAAACTTCTCTAGGATATTTAGGTTTTATGTCTCTGCGTGTGTGTGTGTGTGTTTGTATGTGATGTTTTATTTCTTTAGCATGAAGCTATATTTAACAACATAGTTACCTATTTAGTGGACATTTGCAACCAAATGGTTCTATTTAGACAATCACTTATACAGTTTTAAAGAAAAAAATATAAACCTAAGCCACAAAAACATAATTGACTGTTATTACTTTCCATTGTGTGAAATGCTCGTTTCCTTGTTAGCCAATTCCTTTATAACCTTTTCCCATCAATATCCAATATACCTCTTAGCTCTAGCTGCTATCTGTTTTTCCCTGGATGACAACTCATAACATTCTCCAATGAAGTCTTCTTCCCTTACAGTACCAATTCACTGTTTTAAAACAAACAAATATATAAGAATCAGTATATCCTTTGCTCTCTATTGCTGCTTCCAGACCATTATTTTCATATAGTAAATCAACACATTCTTTTGAATCCCTGACATTGATAATATAATTTTATTTTTTTCTTTTCTGTTTTCTTTTTGTATATTATAAACTTAAAACAATATACATGAACTTTTCTAGATACAAAGAACAGAAAAAGGGTTGCATAAAAATATTCTTTACATCTTATTTTAAGTACATATTTAATTTAAGAGAGTAATCTCAACACTGTCCTGTTCTCCTATATCTCCTTCTGAATGACCTTCTTCTCCTTCTACTCTCTTCTATGTAAAAATGATTCACTGGTGATTTTTTTCTTTCTTTTTGACACTATTATTGCTAGCCCTCATTCCACCTCCACATATCTTCCCCCCAAAAAAGTAAAAATAAAAACCTCCATTGTGACAAATAAGTATAATCATGGAAGACAAATTAACATACTAGCCATGCTGAAAAAATATACATGTTGTTCTTGATCTCTACTACATTACCTCACTGCCTTACACAACACCAGACATGAGGTCTCCCTTGGGCCTTAGGACAACATCAGTGAAGCCCTAGTTAAACAACCAGGGCCTGTAGCCACTAGCATAGGAAGCCAGAGTCAGTGCCCCTTCTACCCTTGGAGCAGAGATCAAATTTCAAAATTTAAAAGAAAGGGGAAAAGCCAAAAGAAAAAAAAGGGCAAAAAATAAACACAGAAAAAGTATTATGATCATAGAAAGTTATTTTTTTTTAAACAAATACTTTATTAACTTCTGTTTTACATCATTCATTTCCGCCAGATTTTGAGCTACAATCATTTTCCCCCCATCATTCCCCCACCCAACCTCCCAGAATAGCAGTCCCACAAGATATCGCTTCCTCCAATCTGCTCTCTCCCATACCTTCTCCCATACCCCCATCGACTCTTCCATTAGAGGAAGGTGAATCTTTGTGTCCCAATGCCTGCACATCTTATCTCCCTATTACAAGCAAAAGAGTATTAATAAGAGTATTTATATATATATTTGAAACATTTAATGTTATGACCTTGAATTTCAGATCCATTTCCTTCCTCCCTTGTCACCCATTCCTTCTTGGGATATAAGTAATTCAGTATATGTTGTACATGTCTAGCTATGCAAAACATTATCATAGTAGATATATTGTACAAGGCTGCTTATAATTCCTCCCACTCATCCCACCCCCCACCTGGTCCATTCCCTACATAATCCTGTCCCTCTTCTATAGTGGGTACTTCCAACCTCCCCTCACCCCAAGGATGCCCTCCCATCCATCATCCCTCCTCTCATCCCCCTTCCCCCTATCCTGCTGCAGGTTGAGATATCCCATTTAGTATGTATGTCATTTTTCTCCCTGAACCAAATTCAATGTGAATGTGGTTTTGCCTTTTTAGCCTTCCTTATTCTCCTCCTCCTTTGCACCCACTTCCCCTACATGAGATAGTTTACCCTACCATGTCTCTCCCCATCTCCTCTTGCCACTTTCCTCTCTCACCTCATAATTTCATCCCTTGAGTACTCTCCCTTCCCAACAAAATCAACCTATGCCCTATCCATATATAACTGTAACCATATACACACACATTCACATATGTATTCATATGACCACACCCCCTTCTTCCATTATTTTCATAGTGAGAAAGATATCATCAGTCACAGATATTACTTTTCCGTATAGGAATGTAAATAGTTCAACTTTGATAAGTTCCTTTTGATTTCTTTTCCCTGATTACCTCTCAGGCATCTCTTACTTCTTGCGTCTGGATGTCAAATTTTCTATTCAACTCTGGTTTTTTCCTCAAGAATGCTTGAAAGTCCTCTATTCCACTGAATGACCATATTTTCCCCTGAAACAAAAATACTCAGTTTTGCTGGGTAGGTGACCCTTGGGTTCATTCCCAGTTCTTTTGCCCTCTGGAATATCATATTCCATGCCCTTCGATCCCTCAGTGTAGAAGCTGCCAGGTCCTGGGCTATTCTGATTGTGTTTCCACAATATTGAAATTGTTTCTTCCTGGCTGCTTGTAGTATTTTCTCCTGATCTGGGGATTCTGGAACCTGGCTATAATATTCCTGGGAGTTTTCTTTTTGGGATCTTTTTCAGGAGGTGATCTGTGGATTCTTTCAACCTCTATTTTGCCCTCTGGATCTAAAACATCAGGGCAATTTTCCTTGAGAATTTCTTGAAGGGTGATTTCTAGGTTCTTTCTTTGATCATGGCTTTCAGGTAGTCCAATAATTTTTAAATTGTCTCTCCTGGATCTATTTTCCAGATCAGTGGTTTTTCCCATAAGATATTTCACATTGCCTTCTAATCTTTCATTTGTTTGGATCTGCTTAACAGCATCTTGATTTCTCATAAAGTCATTAGCTTCCATTTGCTCCATTCTAACTCTGAAGGAATGAATCTCCTCAGTGAACTTTTGAGATTCTTTTTCCATCTGCAAATTCGACTTTTTAAGGCATTCTTCTCCTCATTGCCCTTTTGGGCCTCCTTTGACATTTGAGCTAGTCTATTTTTTAAGGTGTTGTTTTCCTCAGTCAGGCTGTTGACCCTCATTTCATACTTTTCCTGCATCCTTCTCATTTCTCTTTCTAATTTTTCCTCCACTTCTCTTATTTGATTTTTAAAGTCCTTCTTAAGGTCCTCTATGGCCTGCAACCCGCTCATGTTTTCCCCTGGGGCTTTTGGAGCAGGACTTCTGACCTCACAGTCCTTTTCCGCTCTATGCCCCCAAAATAGGAGTCTAGGGTTGCATTTTTCTGTTTCCTTTGCCTTGGCATGTTGCCACTTAATTGCTTGACTTTTGGGTTTGTTGCCACACTATGGCTTTAAGGCCAGATAGAGGAATTTTCGTCCCAAATGTGTGGGGGGCAACTTCCGTTTCTGGCAAGCTGTAAACCCACCCACGACTTCCACCCTAGATCACAATCCAGATCCAGGGAGTTTAAAGCAAGAGCGATTACCCCCCAAGACTGATCGCTGGATCTCCCCACGATTTGTAGGCTGGGAGCCGGAAATGCCTATGAAAACTACAAAATGGCAAGTCTCCTCAGCGGCTTCTAGCCCCCAGGGGAGGGAGCTGACGCATTCCCCAAATACAGGTCCCAAAGTCCATAGGACACCAACCTCTTACTTTGTCCTAGGCAAGTCTATGTTGATAATTCTGGAATCTCCACAGTTCCTGGTGTTCTGGGGTTCCTCCAGCCGGCTGCTGGCCCTGCCGCCCTGGGGCTAAAACCTCGGCTCACGTGGACCTGGGCTCGCTCGGC
The DNA here is from genome assembly GCA_011680675.1 of Gymnobelideus leadbeateri. Taxonomy (NCBI): domain Eukaryota; kingdom Metazoa; phylum Chordata; class Mammalia; order Diprotodontia; family Petauridae; genus Gymnobelideus; species Gymnobelideus leadbeateri. Next base: position 30,808 of record WOXC01000052.1, read on the forward strand.
TCCTGCGCTCTGCGTGCTGCCGGCTCCCAGACCACTGCGCTGGTCCTTCCTGCAGGGTGCTGGGCTGTCCTCAGCGGGAGGTTAGCTTCTCTGTGTCGTTCTGTGGGTGCTGGGGCTCCAGAAGATTTTCAGAATCCTTTTTTACATAGTTTGTGGAGAATCTGGGGGCAGAGAGGCTTGGATGAGCTGTTTCTACTCCGCCATCTTGGCTCCACCCCCCCATAGAAAGTTATTATGGTGACAGAGAAGACCAAGACACAAACTCAGAAGAGTTCAGCAATGTCAAAACACCTCTGAGTGAAACCCAAAGTAAAATGTGAGATGGGCTCAAGCCCAGAAAGAACTCATAGAAGAATGCAAGAGGGAGTTTAAAATCATATAAGAGAGGTAGAAGGATTGGGAAAAGAAATGAGGGTGATGCAAGAGAATTAGGGAAATAAGAGTCAATAACTTAGAAAACAGCTTAAAAAGTAGAATTGACCAAATGGGAAAAAAGAAAAGAATTAAAGAAAACAACTCCTTAAACAGTACAATTGGTCAAATGGAAAAGGTAATAAAGAAGCTAATTGAGGGAATAACACCTTAAAAGTTAGAACTGGCAAGTGGAAGCCTGAGACATCATGAGTCATTCAAACAAATTTAAAAGAATGAAAACATGAAAGAAAATGTAAACTATCTTGTGGGAAAAACAACTGAGCTAGAAAATAGATTCAAGAGAGATAATATCAGAATCAGGGGATTAGCTGAAAGCCAAAATCAAAAGGAAGACTTGAATGGTAGCTTTCAAGAAGTTATTAAGGGAAATTGCCCTGATGTCTTGGAACCAGGGACAAAAATTGGCATCAAAAGAATCCATCAATCATCTCGGGAGAAACACCTCAAAATAAAAACTGCAAAGAACATTGTAGCTCTGATCTTTTCATCAGAAATTATTGAAAGTCCTCTATTTCACTGAATGCCCATCTTTTCCCCTGAAATATTTTCCTCAATGTTGTGGTGTAGTTGATTCTTGGTGGTAATCCAAGCTCCTTTGCCTTCCAGAATATTATATTCCAAGTTCTCTGATCCTTTAATGTAGAACATCCTAAATTCTCCATAAACTTGATGGTGGCTCCATGATATTCAAATTGTTTCTTTCTGGCTTCTTGCAGTATATTCTCCTTAACATGATAATTCTGTAATTTAGCTACAGTATTCTTTGGAGTTTTCATTTTGGGATCTCTTTCAGAAGGTGATCAGTGGATCCTTTTAATGACTATTTTGCTCTCTGTTTCTAGAACCTGAGGGCAAATTTCCTTGATAATTTCTTGAAACATGTTGTGCAAGTCATTTTTTGGATCTTGGCTTCCAGGTAGACCAATCATTCTTAAATTATGTCTCCTGGATCTATTTTCCAGGTCAGTTATTTTCTTTTCCATTGAGATATTTTGCATTTTCTTCTATTTTTTTTTCATTCTTCTGATTTTGTTTGACTGATTATTGATATCTCATAGAGCCATTAGCTTCCACTTGCCCAGTTCTAATTTTTAAGGGTTTATTTTCTTCAGTTAGCTTTTGTATCTCCTATTCCACTTGGCCAATTCTACTTTTTAAGGAGTCATTTTCTTCAGTCAATTTTTGTCTTTCCTTTTCCAAACTGTTGTCTGTATCTTACATACCTCTTAATTCTTTCCCCATTTTTTTCTCCTACTTCTCTCCTTTGGCTTTTAATTTTCTTTATTTCTTTCTTTTTTTTTTTTTTTGCAAAGCAATTTATCTTTAAAAAGCTTGGGAATTGTTTAACATCAATAACAATATACTAGAAGCAGGAGCTATTTTTGACTTCTAAACAATTCAGTAAGTCTACATGCAATATAACTCAAAGAATCATTCAACTTGGTACATTTTGCCATTGCTAAATACTCCTCTAATATAAATTGATATTCCAACCATTCCCACCTGATAATCTAAAATTCGTTCATGAAAACCTCCACCTCCAATTCCAGATGCTTTTTTGTATTGTGTCATATATGCTGCTAATATTTGCTAGGCATAAATTGTCTCAGTAAAAAGAAATTTATTTCGCTCTCAGAAATGTTCAGCTACTGATAGGATTATTTCTATGTGCTTATGTTTATTGAAGTCTTTAAAATATTCCTTGAACTCTTACAAGAAGGCTTTAAGACTTGAGACCAATTCGTATTCCACTTTGAGGTTTCATATGTTGGCATATTGACACTGTTGTCTTCTTCTGAATATGTGTTTTGATCACCCCTGTCATGATAGAAGCTCTCTGTGGTCAAGGTTCATTTTTACTTTTTTGCTCAGGTTTTTTGCCTATTCCCTGGCTTGTAAAATTGAGCTCTACTATTGGAGCAGAGGAGACACTATCCCAAACTTCTTGTGCTGGGGGCCAGGGACCTGGTCACGACATTTGTGAATTAGGGTCTCTGGTGATGTCATCTGGAGGCTGTAATGATCTGGCAGCTTCCCTGGATTTGAACTGGGTCCTAGTAGTGGTGTCTGGAATGTTCTGAAGTGGGGTTTTTTTCTGCATTTACCCAGGCCTATATTGAGGCATGTGGAGGTCTGGCAGCCCAAGGATGCCTCTCTGACTAGTGTTGCACTGAAACACATGGAGGTCTGGCTGCTAGAAGATGACTGCCTGCCCCAGGCTGTGCTGAAGCACATGGTGGGTTCTCTCATATCAAGCATAGTTCCCCTGAATGTGCTAAGAAACGTGAAGGTCTTCTGGTTTGGGTGTTTGCCTGCTTTACCACCCTGGAGTTTGAGATTTCCCACTGGTTTGCTAAGGTGCTATTTGCTGGGATACTTCCTGTCCTGGACTGCACTGTCCTTTTACCTGAGTGAGATAGACATTTTGTGCTGATCCTCCATGTCTCCCAGACTAAAGGATTGTTCCACTGCACCTTTCCACTGACTCCACCATTCCAGGTCTGGTTCTGGGGCACTATTTTATGGTTGTTTGGTTGTTTAGAGGTGAATAAGGGAGAAGGAGAGTGAGTTACTACTTACTCTACCATATTGGCTCCAGGAAATCCTCATTCCATGTATTTTGAGGATTATGAGTATTAAATATGATGCCATCTGTTAAAAATGGTGTTCTACAATTAGTTGTTTATTTGTTTTTAAATGAATCCATTTATCAAGGCAATGTGGGAAACTGCTTAGCTGATGATAATGGTCTGTACAATTTCTTGGTGAGCTAACCAGGAAATTTGAGGTCTGTATTTTTCGTACAGGGATTTTTTACCTGGATGATGATGATGATGATGATGATGATGATGATGATGATGATGATGATGATGATGATATAACAAAAGCACTTATATAGCACTTTGAGGTTTCAGGTGTTTTTACATATGATATCTTATTTGATCCCACAACATCCTTGTAAGATAGGTGATGATATTGTTCCTATTTTATAGATAAGGGAAATGATGATGTGGAGAAAAGTTAAACCATCTGTCCATTGTAACACACTTACTAATAAGAATAGTTACATAATTTGTACTCAAGAATCCATGAAAGAGAGAGCGCTCCTAGTATATAATTCTGGTTAAAAAATAATGTCTTGCCAAATATTCAGCAGTTTTTATTATTCTATTTTTTTCCCTGCAGTGTTGAACTGACCTGCCTTTGCCATTTCCTTATATAATCTACCTTGATCTTTAAGTCCAACCTCCTTAAGTATAAACCTTTTTGTTGTTTCTGGTGGGTCTGGTCTGGTCCTGAAAGGCCATTAAATATTCAATTTCCACAAATGGAAACAAATCTGTATGAATGAAATTTGTTTGATCTTTCATTGACAATCATAGCTGGCTAAGTTAGGTACATGTTACCTAATGCGGTCTTTTTTATTTTACATTTGAATCTTTCTTGTTTTATAAGCTCCATTCAGAGGTAAGCCACTTTCAGCTATCTTCAGCAAATTCAGTGGTATGTTTGTAATGGTAATGGGATTTGAAGATCTTCCATGTCCCTTGAACTTGCTGATGTAGCAGGAAGGGGTGGGGCAGGAAGGAACCAGAGCCAAGTAGGAGCTGGGCTGGAGAAAGCATGATGACTGGCAGGGGCAGCGGCAGCAGTGTGAACTCCTTTTTTTTTGAGTCAGCCAGAATTTCTGCTAAGGACTCCTCCTGAGGATTTCTGGGGACAGGAACTGTGGGGGGCCAGAGCTGCTGGGAGCAAGCTGTGTGGAGTCTGAGCAGTTACTATGATCGAGGAGAGGAAGATCTTTGTCTGAGGTAGCCTGTTCTTGAGAATGTGGGTGTTTACTGCATTAGCTATGTGTGCCAACTTCAAGGCTACTCTGATGGCTTTGACTTTCTGGTTTTGGGACCCAGTTTTCTGGTATTTCAATAAATGTTCTAACTATGTCCCCCACATAGAGACCCTGTTACATTTTAAGATTAATAATCATATCAGCATGTTTATAGTTATCATAGCCATTGTGAATATTGCATTGTTGATACAATGTGCCATTATTAAGTTTTTCTATTACTGAATGAAGGAATGTTAGTATAATGCAACACTATTTCCATAGTTTTTTCATGTAGTTTTGATGTTCTTAAAGAATATTTATCTATCTTTTTTCTTATTTTGGGAATGGAAGAACTAATATTTCTAGTACCACTTTCAGGTATTGGGCACTATTTATTTCATATTGTATATAGCTTTTTGTTTGAGTGTATTTCTTTTTTTCTACAGTTATTTTTTTTATTTTTAATTTTATTTTAATTTAGTACATCATTTTCCAGTTATATGCAAAAACAATTTTCAGCATTTGCCTTCAAAACTTTCAGTTCCAAATTCTCTCCCCTCCTCCCTTCCAGAAGGGTTGGATCAGCTCACAGCTCCACCAACAATGAATTAATTTTCCAACTTTCCCACATCTTTGCCAACATTTATCATTTTCCTGTTTTCTCATGTTAGCCTATCTGATAGGTGTGATGTAGTACCTCAGAGCTGTTTTGATTTGCAACTCTCTAATCAATAGTGATTTAAAGCATTTTTTCACATGATTATAGATAGCTTTAATTTCTTCCTCTGAAAACTGCCTAGTCATATCCTTTGATCATTTATCAATTGAGGAATGACTTGTATTCTTGTAAATTTGACTCAGTTCTCTATATATTTTAGAAATGAGGCCTCTATCAGAAATACTAGTTATAAAAATTATTTCCCAGTTTTCTCCTTCTTTCCTAATTTTGGTTTTATTGGCTTTGTTTGTATTAACACTTTTCAGTTAAATATAATCAAAATGATCCATTTTGCATTTCATAAAGATCTCTATCTCTCTTTGGTCATAAATTACTCCATTCTCCATAAATCTGACAGACTATTCCTTGCTCTCCTAATTTGTTTATAGTATCAGCCTTTCTACCTAAATCATGTAGCCATTATGACTTTATTTTGATATAACATATCAGATGGTGGGCTATACCCAGTTTCTGTCGTACTGTTTTTCCATTTTCCCAGCATTTTTTGTCAAATACTGAATTATCTCAGAAGCTGGGGTCTTTGGGTTCATCAAACAGTAGATAGTTATAATTGTTGACTACTGTGTCTCATGTACCTAACATATTCCAATGATCTACCCCTTCTATTACCTTAGTATGAAGTAGATTTGGTGATTGCTACCTTATAATCCAATTTAAGATCTTATATGGCTAGGCTGCCTTCCCTAGAATTTACTTCCATTAATGCCCTTATTGTTCTTCCAGAAGAATTTTCATATTATTTTTTATAGTGCTAAAAATAATTTTTGGTAGTTTGATTGTATGTTACTGAATAAATAATTTTTGGTAGAATTGTCATTTTTATTATATTAGCTCATCCTACCCACAAGCAACTAATGTTTTTCCAATTATTTAGATTTGACTTTATTTGTGTGAAAAGTGTTTTGTAATTGTTTTCATTGTTCCTGGGTTTGTTTTGGTAGGTAGACTCTCAAGTGTTTTAAAATGGCTAGAGTAATGTTAAATGGCATTTCTCTTTCTAAATTTTGCTGTTCATCTTTGTGCATAATATATAGAAATGCTGTGGATTTATATGGGTTTATTTTATATCCTGCAAATTTGCTAAAGCTGTTTATTATTTCAAGTAATTTTTTTATTTGATTTTCTAGGATTATCTAAATATATCACCACATTACCTGCAAAGAGTGATAACTTAATTTGTTCTTCACCTTTTCTAATTCCTTCAATTTATTTTCCTTTATTATTGCTAAAGCTAACATTTCTAGACACATATTGAACAAAAGTGGTGATAATGGACATCCTTGTTTCACCCCCAATCTTACTGGAAATTCATCTAGCTTATCCACATTACATATTATGCTTGCTGATGGTTTTAGGTAGATGCTACTTATCATTTTAAGAAAGTCTCCATTTATTCTAATGCTCTCTAGTGGTTTTAATAGGAATAGGTTTTGTATTTTGGCAAAAGCTTTTTCTGCACTTATTGAGGTAATTATATGGTTTCTGTTAATTTTGTTGTTGATATGATCAATTATCTTGATGGTTGTCACAATATTGAACCAGCCCTGCATTCCTGGTATAAATTCTACCTGATCAAGGTTTGTTATTTTTGTGAAAAGTAATCTTGCTAATATTTCATTTAAAATTTCTGCATCTATCTTCATTAGGGAAATTTGTCTATAATTTTCTTTCTCCATTTTGACTCTTCCCAATTTCAGTATCATATTTGTATCATAAAAAGTATTTGGTAGGTCCCCTTCTTCACAATTTTCCTAAATAATCTATGGTATTGGAATTGTTCATTATATGTTTGATAGAATTCACTTATAAATCCATCTGTCCCTGGAGATTTTTTTCCTAGGGAATTCATTGGTGGCTTGTTCAATTTCTTTTCTGAAATGGGGTTATGTATTTTGCTTCCTCTTCTGTTAATCTGAGTAATTTATATTTTTATAAATAGTCATCCATTTCACTAAGATTGTCAAATGGATGGTCAATTTTGGACAAAATAATTTCAAATTATTGTTTTAATTTCCTCTTCATTGGTGTTGAATTCATTCTTTTCATTTTTGAAACTGGTAATTTTGATTTCTTTTTTTAAGTCAAATTAACCAAAGATTTATCACTTTTATTGCTTTTCTCACAAACCACCTCTTAGTTTTATTTGTTATTTCTATAGTTTTCTTTATTTCAATTCTATTAATTTCTCCTTTGGTTTTCTATATTTCTAATTTGGTATTTAATTGAGGATTTTAAATTTTCGCTTTTTCTTGCTTTTTCAGTTGAATGCCAAATTCATTGATTTCCTCCTTCTCTATTTTATTCATGTCATTATACAGAGATATAAACTTCCCCTAAGAACAGTTTTTTTGCATCCCATAAGTTTTGGTATGTTGTCTCATTATTGTTATTCTCTTGAATGAATTTATTGATTGTTTCTATGATTTATTATTAATCCTTTGGGATTAGATTATTTAGTTCCCAATTGATGTTTAATCTATCTTTCCATTGCACTTTATTACTTAATTTTTTGCATTATTATCTGAAAAGGATTCATTTAATATTTCTGCCTGTCTGCACTGGATTCTGAGGTTTATATGCCTTTGTATATGGTCAATTTTTGTGTATGTGCTAAGTACCAATGGAAAAAAAATGATTTATTCTTTCTATCTCCGTTCAAGTTTTCCCATGTCTACCTTTTCTAAAATTCTATTCACTTCATTAATTTCTTTCCTGTTTCTTTTGAGGTTAGATATATCAAGTTCAGAGAGGGGGAGGTTGATGTCCCCTGCTAGTATAGTTTTGATCTCTATTTCTTCATGTAACTTCCTTAATATATCTTCTAATAAATTGGATGCTATATTAATTGGTGCACATATGTTTAGTCATGATATTTCTTCATTGTCTATGGTGCCTTTCAGCAGGATATAGTTTCATTCCTTATCTCTCTTAATTACATCTGTTTTTGCTTTTGCTTTGTTTGAAATTAGGATTGCTACCCTTGTTTTCATTTGTTTTTACTTCAACTGAAACATAATATATTCTATTATAGCTTTTTACCTTTTACTCTGTGTGTATTGCCCCTGTTTCAAATGTGTTTCTTGTAAACAACATATATCATTATGGTTTATTTTTTATCCATTCTGCTATCCACTTCTCTCTTTTTAAACTAAGTTTTATCTTTATTTTTAGTTTACATCACTCATTTTCACAAGATTTGCAGTTACAAATTTCCTCCCCATCTTTCCGCTACCCACCCCCAAACAGCAATCTCACTGTATACCCCCTCCCCAAATCTGCTTTCTTCTATGTCATCCACCATCCTCTCTCCAGCTTTCTGGTAGGGCAAGATGGATCCCTATCCCCGAGTGCCTGTATATCTTATTTCCCAATTGCATGTAATAATAATAATAATAATAATAATAATAATAATAATAATAATAATAATAATAATAATATATTTTAAACATTTGATTTTAAAATTTTGAATTCCAGATTCTTTCCCTTCCTCCCTCATCACCCACCCTTACTGGAAAGATAAGCAATTCAATATAGTTTGTACATGTGTAGCTATGGAAAACATACTCATAGTGGATATATTGTGAAAGACTGACTATATTTCCCTCCATCCTATCCTGCACCCCCACTTGTTCTATTCTATACTTTGACCTAGGCCCTTTTCAAAAGTGTGTGCTTCTAAGTACCCTAACTCCCAGCCTGCCCTCCCCTCTATCATTGCCCTTCTCATCCTGTTTCCCTCTACTCTCCTGTAGGTAAAGATACTCAATTTAGTGTGTATGTCATTCCCTCCCTAAACCAAATTCAATGAGGGTAAGGTTGATTCATTCCCTTTTGCCTTCCTGTTCTTCCCCTTCATTATAACAGTTATCCCTTGCCTCTTCTATATGAGATAATTTACCCCATTCTGTCTCTCCCCATCTCCTCTCATTATATTCCTCTTTCACTTCTCAATTTCACCTTTTAAATATAATTCCTTCCTATTCAATTCATCCTATGCCCTCTGTCTGTGTATACCTGTACAAATATATACACATGTTCACATATGTATCTATATGCTCATATACCCTCCTACAAGACATATATATGTATTATACATATATGTAATACACACATACACATGTATGTATTATACACATATATGTATTATACATATATGTATTATACATATATGTATTTTATACATATATACATATATATGTATTATACATATACACATTTATATTTCCTTCAACTATTCTCATACTGAGAAAATTCATAAGTTGCAATTATGAGTTTTCCATGTAGGAATGTAAATAGTTCAACTTTGATAAATTCCTTATGATTTCTTTTCCCTGTTTACCTTCTCATTTTCTTGCTTCTTGTATCTGAATGTCAGATTTTCTATTAAACTCTGCTTTTTTCATCAAGAAGTTTGAAAGCCCTCTCTTTCATTGAATGGCCTAATTTTCCCCTGAAACATTATACTCAGCTTTGCTGGGTAGGTGATTCTTGGTTTTAATCTCAGCTCCTTTGACCTCTGGAATATTATATTCCAAGCCTTTTGATCCCTCAGTGTAGAAGCTGCCAGATCCTAAGTTATCCTGATTGTTTTTCCACAGTACTCAAATTTTTTCTTCTTGGCTGCTCCTTATTTCTCATAAAATCACTAGCTTCCATTTGCTCCAATCTTATTCTGAAGGAGTTATTCTCTTCAGTGAGCTTTTAAGATTCTTTTTCCATCTGGCAAATTTGATTTTTAAGGCATTCTCCTCATTGGCTTTTTGAGACTCTTTTGCCTTAATCCATTTTTTAAGGTGTTATTTTCTTCAGTCAGGTTGTTGACTCTCTTTTCATTATTTTCTTGCATCATTCTCATTTCTCTTCCCAATTTTTTCTGTACTTCTCTTATTTGGTTTTCAGAAACCTTCTTAAGCTCCTCCATGGCCTGTAAACAATTCATATTTTTCTTATAAGCTTTTGGTACAGGAGTTCTGACTTCATTGTCTTCATGCCATTCCATGCTTTGATTCTTTCTGTCCCCAATTAAAGCTTCCACATTTGGATTGCTGTTATTGCTTTGCTTCCTTTGTTTGCTCATGTTGCTACTCAATTACTTGACTTTTGAGCTTTTTGCCACAGTAGAACTCTGCTTCCAGAGAGGAGAGCTTTTTCTGAAATTGCTGGTATTTTTGCAGCTGCTGGGGCTCTTAGTTAGCTGCCCTCTCTATAGCCTCCACAGGCTCTGGCACCTGGTCACACACTCCAGGACCTCCACCCAAGACAGCAATCCAGATCCAAGAAGGTTAAAGCAAAAGAGATTACACTTCTGAATGGTTGCTTTGTCCCCCTACAGTCTGCAGGCCAGAAGCTCTGAAGCAGCCATGTGGCAGTGGCTACACAACTGCTACACTGCAGCTACTATTCCTTCTATGGATAGAGGCTCAACCACACTATTGATACCCCTGTTCCCAAAGCCCATACTTATCTTTTACTTTGCCTTTAGCATTTATGGGTTGATAATTCTGGAAACCACCACAGCTGCTGGTGATCCAGATCCATCCTCCAAAAGTCCTTCCAGCTGGGGCTAGTTGTGGCCCTCCTGAGGCTAAAACAGTGGGCTCTGAAGTTTGTTTGGAGTCATATTTTATAGGTATTTGAGGTGGTTATGGGGGCAACTCAGGGTGTTTTTCTGCTTCTATGCCACCATCTTGGCTCCGCCTATCCACTTCTCTTTTATGACAAAGTTCATGCCTTTCACATTCATAGTTATGATTACTATCTGTGTCTTTCTCTCCCTCCTATTCATCTCCCTCTCCAGTTTATTCTTTTATTTCTCCCTTCCCCTTTCCCCTCCTCAAAAAGGTTTTGTTTTTGACCACTGCCTACCTCAGTCTTCCCTTTGTCAGCTCCCCCTTTCCTTTTCCCTTACTACTTCTCCCTTCCTTCCAATCACACCTTCTAACTACCCTGCTTCTAACCACACCTTCCTTCTAACCATACCTTTCCCCTTTCCCCTCCTACAGCCTATAAGGCAAGTGTGATTTCTATACTTAGCTGAATGTTATTATCTCCTTGAATCAAATCCAATAAGATTGAAGTTCAAATAATACTCACCTCCCTCCCTTCTTTCTCTCTATTATAATTTGTTTTGTGCCTCTTCATGTGATATAATTTACCCTTTTCTGCCTCTTCCTTTCCTCTTCTCCCCTTACAATCTCTTTGTACCAATTCGTTTTTTTATCACATCAATTAATTTATACCCTCATCCTCTGTCTATGCATATTGCCTTTAAATGTCATAATAAATACACAGTTCTCAAGATTTACAATTATTGTCCTCCCATGTAGGGATGTAAATAGTTTGCCCTTATTTAATAACATGTTTTTGTTTTTCTTTTGTTTTAGTTTCCTTTTTTGGGCTTGAGACCAGTTCATATTCCATTTTGAGGTCTCAGATGTGTGTATAGTGTCCATGCTCTCCTCTTTTGAACTTGTATTTTGTTCTTCCCTGTCCACATAATAAAAATCTATGGTGTTTATTTTTCTAATTTGCTTTTTGCCCATTTTGATTGCCTTTTTCCTGGCTTTTAAAAATGGATCTCTGCTTCTGGGTGTAACAGCAAAGTGATATTGACAATGCCCATGATGACTATGAATATGATGGCATAGTTGTGAAATACAAAATGTAACAGGCCCTCCACTTAGAGGACAGAACAAAAGCATTTATTCAAAGACTAGAAAACTCGAATCCCAAAACCAGAAAGTCAAATTCATTACAGTAACCATGAAGTTGGTACACATAAACAATTCAGTGAACACCCGCATTCCCAAGCCTTCTCAAACCTTCCCTCTGTCAGGCCTTCCAAAAAAAAAAAAAAAACAGACTCCTTCAAACAAGAATTTCCCTCTCTTCATCATGGTAGCTCCTCAGCCTCCACACTGCTTGCTTCCAGAAGTTCTGGCTCACTCTAAGCTTGTGCTCAGCTTTTTATCCTGGTCTTTAGCTCCTCCCTGCCTCATCCCTTCCTGTTTAATCAGTAAGTTCCTTACACTGTGGGATTCATAAGTTCACTTGTTTGAACAAAGGCTTGATATAATCAAGTGGAAAGTTCAACTTGGAAAAAAGTACCAAATACTTGTTTGCTTGCCATTACAAGGGGCAAGGAAGATCTTCAAACCCCCTTTACCATTACACTGGGGCACAGGGAGTTCTGTGTCATTCTTCTTGTGCTACAGAATAGGGGTCTGGTTACTGGCTTTGTGTGATGTGGCCTCTGGCTCTGGCAGCTAGAAGCTATCATATACTGTCCTGGTGCTGAACTGGAAGTGGCTATTGTGTGTTGAGGTCATAGCTACACTGAAGATCATGGGGTGAGGTGTGGATGAGAAATGGTCTGGTCACCGGAAGTCTCCTCCTCCAAGGGCTGTGCTAGAGCACAGGTAGGCTCAGATGCTGGTGGATGGTTGTCCTTGCTGGTGTCTGCTGATTTTCCTGACCGTTCAAAGGCCTGTCTGGGGTTCTGGTGTTGGTACTTGCTGATTCCACCACCCTGGAGCTCAGGATCTCCTGCTGGTAAGCGGAGGTGGATCTTTTTGCTGCTTTCTGGGGTGCCTCTTGTCCTGTACTTGTTCTCTTCTGCCACAGCAAGAGGAACCCTTCTCACTAATCCCCCTAGCTTTCCAAGCTAAAAGCCTGCTATGCCCTTTCTGCTGACTCCACTCTTCTAGGATTTTTCCTTAGGCAATGTTCTCTGGGTTTTTCAAGTTCAACAAGGTGTGGGGGGGGGGGAGGGAGGAGAGGAGAACACTTACAGTTTATTCTACCATCTTAGCTCCTGGAAGTTTAAATAGGTGACTTTCAAAAATCTAGTCTGTGGGTTGATAGCCCTAGGAGTAGCTGTTCCCACTGCTGCATACCCCACAGAGGACTGAGCCTCTCTCTCACCCAATTCTGACAGACCCCCCGTAAAGCCAATAATGAGTTGTTCTCCTGAGGACTGCTACTGTGGATAACTTTAAGGGTCTAATCAAATAGTATAATGAACTCTCTTTTAATTTAATAATAATGATAAAGAATAACATTCAAGAAACTAAAGCATAACATTCACAACTACATAATATAGCAACTTAGTACTAAGGTGGCCACATAGCCTCAAACAAAATATATCATTCAATATATCTTATAGTCATCTTTAAGAGGTAGAAGAAAATACAAACACCAGTCATCCCAAGAAATAGTAAGTTACAATCTCCTCATACAATACAGAGTATCCAAGTAAAGTCCTCTTTCATCTTGATTCAAGTCTGGCTTCCAGTCATCCTTAAGGGGTAGCAGAAAGTACAAACACTATCCACCCCTAGGTCACGGTAAGTTACAATATTATCAGTCAATACAGAGTATCCAAGTAAAGTCCTCTTTCATATTAACTAAAGGCTCAATTCCAAACTCCACTGCTCCTCCTCCATGGCTGACTGCTCCCAGCTCTTGCCTGGATTCACCCAACTCTTGCCTGGATTCATATGTAGATGGCTCTCTGCTCCTGTTCCATATCTCTGCTCATGGGGACTGTTCCACTCCAAGCCTTTTGCAGTTTCTGTTTCTAGGAAGACAAACCTTAACAGCGCTGCAACAATACTTCCACACATCAAGCTTAAAAGAGTTACAACAATATTTTCACGCATTACCAACACTATCATTCACTTTCTGTTTCAGAAATCAATACAAGTCAACAGAGTGTTTCTGTCTGACAAAGTAACAACAACACAGATCAACACAAAGAGTCTATTCTGTCTGACAAAACAGACAAATCAACAGAAAAAATGCTTCTGTCTGTGGCAAAGTAACATCGGCGCAGAACAACAGACAGGACATCTCTCTGAGAAAGTAACACAGACAAACACACAGAGCACCAATATCACAAACATTCTCTCTCAGCCAGAGATTCAGTCCATTTGGTTCTGCTCTGTCTTTGCTATGGTCAGGGCTGTGCTGGTGTAGCTTCCACACTAGATTGTGTTCATCTCCCAGCCCAGTGCAACAGATCCCTCCTGTTGACCCCCAGGTTGACTTGGGCTGCAAATCTGTCACTCTCTGTCTGTAAATTCTGCCACTCCAAAAATTGGTCAGATTCACCCCTTAGACATATCTGAAGGAATTTGTAGGAGAGTTCAGGTTAGTCCCTGCTTTCACTCCACCATCCTAGGAAGCTGATTCTTAGTTGTAATCCTAACTCCTTTGCCATCCAGAATAGCATATTTCTTTTTTTGTTTGTTTGTTTTTTTCGCTTTTTGGAGGGAGTTGGGGTTAAGTTACTTGCCCAAGGTCACATGGCTAGAATTTTGTGGGGTTTTTTGGTAAGTGTCTGAGGCCATATTTGAACTCAGGTCCTCCTGACTCTAGGGCTGGGCTGGTGCTTTATTCACTGTGTCACCTAGCTACCCCTAGAATATCATATTTCAATTCTTTGGTTTCTTTAGCAAGAGAAGCTGCTAAATCTTGTGTTATCCTGAGTATGGCTCCATGAAATTTGAGTTGTTTCTTTCTAGCTGGTTGCAATATTTTCTCCTTGACCTGGGAACTCTGCAATTTGCCATAAAATTCCTGGCAGTTTTCCTTTTTGGATCTCTTTCAGGAGGTGATCAGTGGATTCTTTCCATTGCTGTTTTACCCTCTGTTTCTAGAATATCAGGGCAGTTTTCCTGTATAATTTCTTGAAAGATGATGTCTCTATTGAATTGCTTATCTTCTCAGAGGGAGTGGGTGACAAGGGAGGAAGGGAATGGATCTATAATTTGAAGTTTTAAAATTAAATGTTTCAAATATATATATATATATATATATATATATATATATATAAATACTATTATTAATACTATTTTGCATGTAATTGGGAGATAAGATGTGCAGGCATTGGAGCACAGAGATTCACCTTGCCCTAATGGCAAAGTTGAAGGGGGTATGGGAGAAGATATGGGAGAGAGTAGATTGGACAAGGGTATATCTTGTGGGACTGCTATTCTGGGGTGGTGGGTAGGGGAAAAATGGGATAAAATTGTAACTCAAAATCTGGCAGAAATGAATGATGTTAATAAAGTTAATAAAGCATTTGTTTAACATAAAAAAGAAAGATGATGTCTAGTCGTCTTTTTATAGCTTTTAGGGAATCCAATAACTTTTAAATTCTCTCTTGTACCTATTTTCCATGTCAGTTGTTTTTACAGTGAGATAGTAGATATTGTCTTCTTTGTTTTTTATTCTTTTGGTTTTGTTTAATTGTTTCCTAATTTCTCATAAAGTCTTTAGCTTCCATTTACTCCATTCTAATTTTGAATAAATTATTTTCTTTAGTAAACTTTTGGAATTCTTTTTCAAATTGGTCAATTCTGCTTTTTAAGGAATTCTCCTTATTGGTTTTTTGGACTTCTTTTGCCATTTGGTCTAGTCTGGGTTTTATTTTTTTTTGAGGGGGAAGGTAGGGCAACTGGGGTCAAGTGCCTTGCCTAAGGTCACACGGCTAGTTGTGTGTGTGTGTGTGTGTGTGTGTGTGTGTGTGTGTGTGTGTGTTAAGTTTCTGAGGTCAGATTTGAACTCAGGTCCTCCTGACTCCAGGGCTGGTACTCTATTCACCATGCCACCTAGCCATCCCTCTAGTCTGCTTTTAAGGTATTATTTTCTTTTTTATTTTATTTTTATTTTTATTTTTTTTAAAGCAATTGGGGTTAAGTAACTTGCTCAAGGTTACATGGCTAGTCATTATTTATGTGTGGGTGCTCATTTTCTGAGGCCGGATTTGATCTCAGGTCATCCCAACTCCGAGGCCAGTGCTCTTACTCACTGTGCCACCTAGCCGCCCTTTAGGGCAATTGGGGTTAAGTAACTTGCCCAAGGTTACACGGCTAGGTTTTTGTTTGTGTGGATTAAGTGTCTGAGGCCGGCTCTGAACTCAGGTCCTTCTGACTCCAGGGCCAGCGCTCTATTCACTGTGCCACCTAGCCACCCCGAAGGTATTATTTTATTTAATATTTTTTCTGTCTCCTTCACTAAGCTGTTGAACCTTTTCTCATGATATTTTTTACATAACTCATTTCTCTTCCCAGTTTTTCCTCTACTTCTCTTCCTTGATTTTCAAAATTATTTTTGGAGGGCTTTCATGGTCTGAGATCCAGTCACATTTTTCTTGTAAGCTTTGGATATGGGAGCTTTGACTTTGTCTTCTTCTGAATATGTGTTTTGATAATTCATGATGCCATAGTAAATTTCTATCAGAGTTTTTGCCATTGTTTACTCATTTTCCCAGACTATTACTTGACTTTTAACTTTTTGTTAAAGTAGGTCTCTACTTCCAGGGTGGATGGTGCATTGTTCCAAGTTTTTTGTATTTTTTTGTGTGTATTTGTTTTCATATGTACTTCTAGGGACTTGTACGTTTTCAAGTCTTTCAAGGTGATAGGATCTGAGGAGAAGCATTTACTACTCTCCCGACCTGTGCTCTGGTCTGTGAGTGACAACAAACACTCTTTTCTGCCCTGAAACTATTAGTTGCCCTCTCCCCCACCTCCACTATGAGCTCAAGTTCTGCTATACTAATTCTCCTTGTTGCCATGGGACTGCCACTCAGGACTGTGACCTGGATCCAAATATGAGCAAAGCAACAGAGTCCTGTCTCAATGTTATAAAAAAAAAAAAAAAACCTGTAATCTCCTTTGGACCATTTGTTTGACCCCTTTACTGCCTGAGGCCTGAGAGCTGCAGAATCAGTCACTGCCACTGATGATGATGATGATTTTATTATTCCCAAGGAATGCTCCTGGTTTGCTGTGACCAGGGCTGTGCTGACATGATCTGCATGGGATTGTACTCCTGTTACAACAGGAGTTGTAGCCTGATGCAACAGACCTTTCCTGCCAACTTTCCAAATTGTCTTGGGATGGAAATTTGTTTCACTTGGCCTTTTCGTGCATTCTCCTGCTCTAGAATCCATTTAAAGTCATTAAAAAAAAGTAATTGGAGACCTCTGGGGAGAATTCAGATGTGTTACTGCCTTTACCCTGACATCTTGACTCCACCCCAATTTGGGTACATTTGGAAACAATATAGACTAATTTAAAGTTTCAAAATGGACAGTGACTGGTATTATAGAGATGTTAATTGCTTTAAATGCTTTTTTCCCATTCATTCAGCTTTGATTTCAGAATATTGGTAAGGATCTTAATGTAATTTAATATGTTTAGTGATAACCTACTATCTTTGCTGTTTTTGTTATAAGTGTCTATCTCATATACCATTTATTGGGATATGCTGTGTGAGGGCACTGAGCTGTGCCCTGATCCTTTCCAGGGAAAAATAGCTTTTGCCCTCTTGAAAAAGGACATATGCAAAGAGAAACTACTGGTTGTACCTTGTGTCTTATCATTCTCTTCCCCCCATTTCCCCAAAGCCTCAACAATGATAATTACTTTTTTATTCATAATATTTTTATCAATCTTTGCATCTTTATTGATATGAATTTGTGGGGTTTTTGAGGAAGAAATAAACAGCTATGTTATACTAGATCTACATTGTACACTGAATACCTTCCTTGTCTTAAAGGGATACTATTCATTCCTTTCAGAAGTCCTATATATAAGTCAAGGTAAAGTTTTGTTTAAGAGTTGTATCCAGAGTTCTACACTAAATGTGTGTGTGTGTGTGTGTGTGTGTGTGTGTGTGTGTGTGTTTGAACTAGCTTGGGTCGGGCTAGGGGGGCAAGTAATAATGAGCCAGAAATTTCAGAGAGTGGAAGAAGAAACTGATTCTCCTATCTGATCTTAGTCTCTCTTTTGATAGTATCTGGTGTTGTATGAACAATATTAGGCTCCTTTAATGTTATAGTACCATGTACTTTCTATTAAGCAATACATATTACTCCTCTCTCTTCTCTAAAAGAGATCTATGCTAAGTGAACAATGATATACAAAACAGTATTATTTAACCAAAAATATTACTACCACAACAAAATTTTTAAAAGGAATTGAAGGCAAATACAAATGAATGCCAATTTTTTTATTACTATATTAGAATTTTGGTTTTCTTTTTTTCCATTATGGAATCAAAGTTCAAAACAAACAAACAACAAATGTTTTTAACCTACAAAGAGCTATTATAGTAGACCTATTTTATGTTGAGACATATCTCTACCTGTCAAGAGGTTTTAAATGCTGTATGAAATCAGACCCCTGGCTTTATTCCATCATCTATCTCTGTACCTGTCTAGGATTGTAGGCATATTGAATGATGGGGGGCAGGGAGTGAGGAGGTTTAAGGTTAGAATTGGAGGAGGATGCTGGGACACATCCTCTTAACAGAAGCAATCATTGAAATGAACCAGATGGCAGGATCAATGAGGGTGAGGAGCAGAAAGAGAAATTCCCTTAAGATCCACCAGTGGTATTACTACATCTGCCAAAGGAAAAAAGAGAGCTTGGGAGGGAATCAGCATGGTAGCAGGAGGTTGGCATGAACCTACTCAGTAAGAGACTTTTTAACACAAGAATGTATTTGTGGGAGGGGGAGGAGTGAATGGCAAATAAGATAGAAGGGAACAGAGATATTTAGCCCAACTCCCTTGTGTGCAGCTATTTCCCCCTCTCTAAGGGACACTAATGTTTGCCAGCAGTTCAATATGCTCCTGGTACCAGTCAGTTGTAAAAGCTGTGAAAATGGAAGTTTCTGACAGCATCTCTTGCTTTCCTTCACTAAAGCTTTTTACAGTCTAGTGAATACAATATTAGGGAAAGGAGCTCATTCATATGTTGTTAAGACACCAGACCATCACTGATTTTGTTATTCTACATGGCAAGGGATTGGAACAAGTAATTGTTTTGGGGAGTTGTTGACTTTTTTTTCTTTTTGTCAATTTGCATATAAAAGTCAGGTCACTAAGGTAAAAAGTACGAGGGGTTATAATGACACATGAATCATTCACATAACTTGACCTGGTTTGAAATCTAAAATAGATGGATAGAAATCTGTGGTCTGCAGAATGGTAGTGCTTGTTAGGAATAAAGAGACCTTCAATATTAAAAAAAAACCCAGAAACAAATGTAGATTATTTGCTAATATTGCTTTCTAGTTTCATCATTGTTGAAACAATGGAAAAGATCTCTGATTTGTGTGTATGAGTGTGTGTGTATTCAAAAGGGGACATTTGTGAGTAAACGGGTATTTCAGAAGGTATATGCATGGGGGGTGGGGAAAGAACCATAAAAAGGAGAGCTCAAAGAATGAGGAGATGCAGAAAAAAGATAAAACCAAAGCAAGAGTCACATCCACTTCTAAAAGTCCTAGTCTAAAAATATGCTTTTGTTCTTAAGAAACTGAAAACATTTTCCTTCCTACTCTCTTTCTCCTCTCTGTCTCTGTCTCTCTCTGTCTCTGTCTCTGTCTCTCTCTGTCTCTGTTTCTCTCTCTCTCTCTCTCTGTCTCTCTCTCTCTGTCTGTCTCTCTCTGTCTCTCTGTCTCTGTCTCTGTCTCTGTCTCTCTCTTTTATTACATAGGAATGGAAATGAAAAACTATTTCACCTTGAAAGATTTACTTCTGAAATGGGATTTGAACCAGCATACACAAACCACAAAATCTGAAGATGAATAAAATACGTGACAGCTGAAAGTTGATAAGCTTGGTACCCTATTTTTTTCATCCCACCCTGTGCCTTGTATTATTGGATGGAGTTGGAGCTGAGGCAGTGCTGATTATTACCCTGATGATGTGGTCCTCACAGAGTCACAAATAATGGATTACAACAAAAACAATGTGTAGAGGGACTTAAAAAAATACAGCTATAAAAAACCTATACCAGCTGGCCCACGGGGCTCTTCAGACCATTTCAAATTAGCTCTAGACATTATTTCTTTAATGGCTTTCTCTACCTTAAAAAGAAAGAAAAGGATAAAATATATTTCTCCTCTACCTCTAATGCTAGCTGTTACAACAGAAAATAAATTTTAAAGAAATAGGGTATACTTTATAATTTATTGTCTTGGGGTTCCCTGCAATATGTGTTAAATCAATGGCATAACATATGTCTTGATAGAAGGTAATGTTTGGAAAAGTTATTTTTTAAAAATTACCTTAAAGCTAATAGTGTCCAACTTCCTCAATTTATATAAAAGTTAGAAAAGAAAATGCTTAGAGATTATTTATTATTTTCTTGAAAAGTACTAATAGGATTTGAGAAGTTTCTCCAATTTTCCATGTTTGCATACACAGAATACAAAATATTGTTATAAAACTAGCTATCAAATTCAGGATACTCTCTCTTCTGCATTCCAAATAAATAAAGGAATCTAATGAAAATGCTCTATTAGAATAACCATATTTAACTTAGTTATGCCAGGTTCCAAACTTGTTGAACCATGAAGTGCTTCTTTATTTACTCTAGCCAGAGATTGTGTTTCTGGTGATATATTGCAACCCACTCTGAGACACAATTTGGTAAATATAGTGGGAACCACCCTGCCTTAGGAGTCAGGGAATCTGTTTTTAAATCATCAGGATGAATGACTACCTGAATGACTTTTGGAAAGTCATATAACTTTTCTGGACCTCAGTTCATCTTCAGTAAAATGAGAAAGTTGGACCAATTTATTGCTATAGTTCCTCCTAACTCTAAATTCTATTCTTTATGAGATCCTTACATTTATTCTTGTATTTAGCAGGGAACCATTACTTGCCTTTGCTACTCCCTGAAGCATGGTCAGAACTCCTTTCCTAGTAGCAGTGTATGAATTGGGAGCTTAGGGACTGCTTCTGACCATGGAGTATTATAGTCCTGATAGTATTTGGAACCTATAATGATGTGTCAAACTCTAAATGATCCCTTGATCACCCCCTATCACATAACAAAGGCAGAATACTGGAGTGTTGCATCTGTTAAAAGAAATAACAGCACTTGGCTTAGCCCTTTTAGCTGTAACTCTTCTTCCTGCTACCACCACTCCTCACACTATGTCCAGGAGTCTGAAAGCAGAGAGCTCATTGCTTCCAACTAGGTAGAGTCACAAATGCAGAAGAGTCATACATAAAGGCAGGTCAAATTGGCCCCTGTTCAAATGGTAAAAAATCACTTGGGGGAAAAAAGTGCTGTGACACAATATCCCTTTGACTAGAAAACAACCAATTTACAAGGTAATTTATATTGTGCAGTTTTAAGCAATTAAGCACAAATTTTGAAAGTAAAACTAGTTCATTTTTGTTCAAGGAGGTTCACTTAAGTCATGTTGATATTTGCAATACTATCAGACTTATTTTCAAGTGTGCCGATGCTATAGTTGACTTTGAATGAGGCCCTAATTGTCTCTCTAGACTTAAGTGGAAACCACCTGGCAAGTCACAAAGAAACATTGCTTTGTGAGATAGAACAAGTGTTAGCACATAGGTTAGAACTTAAGTGATGAAACAGTAGCTTTACAATGCATCAGACCTTATTAGGGTCCACTGTCATTTTGAAATATTTGGTAAATACTCTGCTTTGCCTCCATATATATTGAGAAGATTAATTGGAAGAGTGCTATAGACTTTTATGAAGGCACCTAATATAATTTTCATTAAAAAAAAGATACACATGAGACCCAAAAGAAAAGAAAGAGGAGAAAATCATAAACGTTTAAAAATATTTTAATATTAAAATATGTTAATGTTTTATGATACATGAGAGACAACTTACTTCCACCAGGCAGCACAAATAATTTGTACTTTATATAATAGGGAGAGATAATTCCAAACAATACTTGGACCCTGCTGAATTCCAAATTTTCAGAGACTGGAAAAGCAAATCCCAGAGGATTGAGAAAGCCCCTAGGTCTCCATGCTTGAAATAAGTAGAGATTTGAACACCTGTTCCCAGAAACAGTAGGAGGTTAAAGCCTGGGGAAACTATTCAAAATATGATAATGAGAGAGATAGAAATAGGTTGACAAGAATACATCAAGTAAAAATATATCTCCCCCAGAAAATAAGTATAACAGTCTTTAATGGACAGAAGAATTGCTGATCAGAATGGGCTTCTCACTGGACTGTCCCCCCCAAACTTTGTTAATATTTTATATTTATTTATAAATATATATATATTTATACTTTCTCTCCAGTGATATGTAAACATAATAATGAAATATAATTTAATGACTGATGACCATTATATTTTCTACTTTGTAATCCCATTGCCTTTATTAGTATTAATATTATTATTTTTTGTTCCTTGTTCTCTTTTGATTGGCACATTAATTTGAAATTCAATGGAAATTTCATTAAAATATTTTTGGAGACATTCCAGAGACAGAGAGAGACACAGAGAGACACAGAGAGAGAGACAGAGAGAGGATTACTTGTGGGTAGTCCATAGTGGCAGTAGGTTATGATACTGATTCAAACATTCTCTTTCTGAGCAGAGCTGAACTCAGTCTGTAGTTTATGTACATCATTATCCCTGTGACTCAGATGACACATCTGTCTTCTAAAAGAGAAAGGAAATATTGCACTCCCAAAGGTCTACATGACCTTTTCCCTCCTCAAGAGGTGATAAACTTTGAAGACTTGCTGTTGTGATTTGCCACTAGTCTGTGATGATCTTCGGCAAAGCTCCAAGTTGAAATCTTTCCCTCAACAATGGCTGCATTGAAATCACATTTTTCTCCTAACTGGTTGGTTAGATCAGTGCCATTCCACAGCCTGCACTGTGTTTATGTGTGATAAAAAGAAGAAAAAAGGATGTGATCCCTCCCCATCCTCCCAATCTAACAAGGACTAAATACATATAGAGATGTATTTCATCTATGCTCAGAAACAGAGCAAAACGGACCTATTACATTTCACATATTGCACAGTAGGGTTACAGCTAACTGCCCGACAAAACACCTATTAAGTTTCAATCTATAGGCTACTTCTTGGGAAGGTTAATAAGTCTTGGATGTAGTATTTGAGGGCAATTAGGTATTGGTTTTTAGAACAGACTGAGAATTAACCAATAAAGGTCTAAAAATTAATCCCCTAGTTCAAAAGTCATGAAACATAGCAGGTTGAGAGAGAATCTTTGAATCCTTCAGTATTAAATCTATATCCCCTTCAAAAGGTTTTGGGGAAAAGGAACATGGCACAGAGGAAAGGATCGTGGATGCAGAGAATCTGTGTTCAAATCTTGGTGATGCCATTTGTAAATGGGTAACTCTGCAGATATCATTTGAAATACTGGGGCTTAAGTTTCCTCATCTCTTAAATGAGAGGGTTGAATTAGAAATCTTCTAAATCTATTATATCAATAGTATTTACCTTTACTTAAAAATTAAGGTCACAATTTTTTTTTCTTATTTTAAGAAATAGATATGAAATTAGGAATTTCCCATAGTTATCTGTGCTGGAGGAGGGGGAACTCAGAATAATAATCTTGACTCCAATGCTACACCCATGTCAGTACAGCTGTTGATTCTAACAAATAAAAAGTTAGGTTGTAAAATAATATTAATAAAGATTTCCCACGAATCTGAGCTTTCAAGCTTCCCATACTGACATTCAGATTAGAGATTTGTGATTTGCAAAGGAAGTCTTTTGATAAACCCCCTGGATTAGAAAAACAAATAGCCCAAGAGTACCTCCCAAATTTCTCTTCCTTGTTCTAAACCAAAATCTGGGAATAAAGGCATAAAATGTCAGGGAAAACAGATGATAGTCTTAGGCAAGACTCCAAGTGGAAATTTTGCCCCAAATAATGACTTATTGAAAGTCTTCACATTTGTGCCATTAACAGTCTTCACATTATTTCTTCTTGGCATTTCCTCTGACTAGGTTCCACAATCTTGGGAAGTCAATCTACCTTATTTGGTTGGTAATGCATTTCTTATAAATCTTACAAGTATTATCTAAAATGAAATGAACTGGAAAGATTTTGAAATTCTACAATTAATATTTGAATATATGTCATTATTATACTATAATAGCTAATTTCTGTCCATGATGGTACTGCCCATCACATTTAAGAATTACAGTGTAATTATTGGGGAAAATATGCTTCCTTTTACCTTAATATTGCATCTGTCTTGAATATCTACATCTTTATG
This sequence comes from Gymnobelideus leadbeateri, assembly GCA_011680675.1. Taxonomy (NCBI): domain Eukaryota; kingdom Metazoa; phylum Chordata; class Mammalia; order Diprotodontia; family Petauridae; genus Gymnobelideus; species Gymnobelideus leadbeateri. Next base: position 54,876 of record WOXC01000052.1, read on the forward strand.
CCTTAGAAACAATAAAGATTAATGCCTTATTTCTATAATGGCTTCATCTCTTTAAAAAAAGCACCCACAATTTGCTTTTTTATACTGGGAAATTATTCTTCAATTACATAATATGTCCTTGGCTAAAAAAATACCCATGATATCCACAATGTTGGGTCTCATCTCATGCCAAGCTTTCAAGTACAACAAAGAGAAAAATAAGTAGGAAGATTGTGACTTAGTAAGTAATAAGATAGATGAACATATTATTGAATGAGAAGTGGTTGGCTTTTAAAATTAAAAAGAAAAAAACTTGATTAAATGTGATCAACAAAATTATTTAGGAGAAATGCACAAGAAGCTAGTAGATAATCCTAAAGAATGTGGCTGTAATCATGTAATAGAGATGCAGAAGAATTATTACTGAGATTGCTTTGGGACTCAGATTCATTTTCTCCTTGGATGAGAGCCAGAGTAAGCTATTTGTTATTCTTACACACTATGTTGCTTTGGAGGGGAATTCTAAAAATGGGAAGCCTTTTTTGCTATTGAAATGCTTATTGATTCTGGATCTTACTACTTTTTAAGTTCACATTCCTGGGCAATAAGCAAATTAAAAACAGTAGCAATGAATACTTTGATATGACAATGCATTTGTAGCATCATTATGGCGAATATTCCCTTTATTAGTTTGAATTATAGATTCCCTGAGTTTCTTGTTCTATATGATTCTTATCCATTCCCTGTTTCCTGATCCCCTCTGACTCCTCTATGGAGAATCCACTCAATATGAGGTATTCTTGGAGATCTTTTAACATTTTATGGGTACCATTGGAACATTCAGGCTTTCCATCTACCATCCTTCACCCATGATACAAGATACACCCCTGATGCTTTTATGATAATGTATTTTTATCTTTTTTAATAACTTTGCTTATGCACACATCATCATTGGTGATATATTGCAACATATGAACAACTACCATATGTCTCTTCACTGTCCTTTGAATAACCCATAATTTTTATTATTCACATGTTATAGTGTCCTATGATTCAGAACCATGTGGCATCACTTCTGTTTTAAGCCTCACTAGATATCAATAATCAAAGGATCATTGAACAATATTATATCTGTGGTTGCATCTATTAAGGAACCTTTTGTGAGTTTAACATATGCATGTGGGACACCTTGCTGATGGAGAAGTTTTATGGGTTACATTTTGCTTTTCAGAGTCAGAATATTTCTTGCAATTAAATAATAAGAAAGTAGGATCCTACATTTTCCATATTTCTGTTAATTGTATAATCATGAATTTGTGATCTGCTCTGGAAAAACTGATGGTGAAAACCTAGCTGTACACCTCTCAAATGTACATCAAATGAATATGTGATGCAATTGTAGATCATGTCAATACAGATTTAGTAGCTTTTTTGTTGTTTGTTTTAAGTAGTCCTATGGCTTTTCTGATGTCTTTTCAGTTGCCTATTTGGGTAATAATACCATGTGAAATATATATATATACTATTCCTGTGATATCTTTCTCTCTGTGTAAGTTCTTGAAAACTTATTCCTGACTACATTCAAAATTATTCCCCCTCCAGCAAAAATTGCTTCCATGTGTCACACATGTCACATAGTTATTATTCCAAACTTAATTGTATTAACTGACATTTCAAGTTCCTTAGAAAATGTATAGTTCAAATATCTTTGTTCCAGTGAAATTTTGGGGAAAAAATAGATTACTATGGTATTTCAATTAAAACTATTTTTTTATATTTGTTATATTACTCCTTATTTCATCTACAAATGTACTGGGGATGTTCTAGATTTGTCTTCTCACACAAAGCTTTATGAAAATTGATTTTCTCCTCTAGGACTTTCCCCTACTTTAATGAGGGGATGCTCTTCATTATCTTCAGCCTTCTTTCTTTGTGTTAATTTGTAAATGTGCTAGAAATATTCTAAAATAGTCATGCATTTGTTGTCAAGTATCTATCCTTTCGAGGAAAATTAAGTGAAATAAACCAAAAGATTAGTAGAAGGGAATAAGTAGACAAATATGTAATACATGGCCCATAAGTACTAGTTATTGCTGTTGGTTTTGTTAGCTAGCAGCAGTAGTAGTTGCAGTTATACTGTAGGGAAAAAAAAGGACCCACTTGCCCAAAAAAAGAGATATCTATACTAACTTTTTTTGTGGTAGCAAAGAATTGTAAACTTAAGGAATGCCCATTACCTGGGGAATGGCTGAACAAATTATGGTATAGAAATGTGATGGAATATTACTGTGCTATAAGAAATGATATATACAAAGATTTAGATCTCACATCAAAAAATTACTTGTTGCATCCATAAAAAAAAACAGTTCAAAGAACAATGTCTCATAATCAAGAACATACAAGACCTGCCACCTACAACTTTGAATGAAAAATTTTGGTATGTAATATGGTTTAGTCCACTACACTGAGTAAATATGACCCTACATTTGGGGGGGTATTTGATGCTATAGAGGATTTTTATGCATTTTTTGATGAACAGATGAGACCTGAGTGAGAATTTTATAATGCAAACACAAGACTCTAGAGGAATCTAGAAAGGTACACTTCTTTGAGCAATTAGAAAAAGCTATGTGAAAATATATTAACATTCTAACAAAGGATAAGAAAGAACTACCAGTTCAAAAGCTTAATGTCTTTAAAGTATGTAGAAAGAATTAAGAAAATCAAGGTCTTTATTTTAGATTAGCTTTATATTAGATTTTTATTTGAAAGGGGTAAAAAGGAGTAGGATGCTCTATGACAAAAAAGAGCTAGAGGGAGATATGACCTGCTATTTCTCATAACTGGTGGTTGTTAGAAGAATAGTATACATAGAGGAAGGGGACAGAGTCCTTACTTAGAAGGACCTTAGATTTTTTTTTTTTTAAAGCAATTGGGGTTAAGTAACTTGCTCAAGGTTACACGGCTAGTCATTATTTATGCGTGGGTGCTCATTTTCTGAGGCCGGATTTGATCTCGGGTCATCCCAACTCCGAGGCTGGCGCTCTTACTCACTGCGCCACCTAGCCACCCCTTTTAGGGCAATTGGGGTTAAGTAACTTGCCCAAGGTTACACGGCTAGGTTTTTGTTTGTGCGGATTAAGTGTCGGAGGCTGGCTCCGAACTCAGGTCCTTCTGATTCCAGGGCCGGCGCTCTATTCACTGCGCCACCTAGGCGCCCCAAGGACCTTAGATTTTATAGAAAATTGGAGAATAACTGAAAAAAATGAGGCATAAAAATAATAGAACATTATTAAATTACAAGACAAAAGAAAAAAATTAGAGCTTCCTAGGAATTGATGATGTCAAAAAGTTATAACCATTAAGGCAGTTTTTTTTTTTAATACAAAGAAAAATAATAGCACAAAATTGATAAAGAAATACATACAAAAGAGGAAGTTTTGAAATTAACATGAGAAAATAACATGACTTTTAGAAAGAAAGTTGTATGACGTGGAGCTTACAATTTCATATAGAATCATTTTTTTTCATTCTTAAATGTCAGTGGAAATATATTTTTTGTTATTTAGGTTCAGAAAAATCCATGAACAAACAGCAAAATTATTAAATAAAAAAATAAAATTGTTTGACATTATGTGAGTTCAAATCCAGTCTCCTTAGTTCAAATCCACTCTCATATACTCATTAGCTGTTTGAATTTAGTTAAGTCACTTAAACTCTCTTGATCTGTTTACTCATCTATAAAGTACTCTACAAACTTCAAAGCACTATATAAATGATAGTTATTACTTTTTATTATTGATATTTGGAGAATGAGTTTATTCATTTGAGGAATATGGAATTTTGTAAGGAAAGTCAGCAAAATTAAAAAAAAATAATGGCTTATGGATTTGAATAGGGAACACATCCTCCAAAGATTTCAGAGAAAAAAAAAGACTCATATGTCCCAGATTATTAATGGCATAAAAAGGAGTCCATTGATACAGGAATGGGGGCATAATGTGCAGAAGACAATTGCTGTTGTGTTGATATTTGTGTTGTAGTATAAGAAAAAATGAATATTTAAATTCAGAACAGCATAGAAGAGCCTATTTGAGCCAATAAAGAGTGAAGCAAGCAGAACCATGACGGCAACATATATATCAATTCCAAGTAGATGAAAGCAACAACAAAAAGCAGAGAAACTCTGAGCAATCACCAATCATGACATTAGAAGACATATAATGAAACATCCTACTTCCCTCAAAAGAGAAATTGAAGTAGAGGAGAGACCCAATGGTGTGGAATATTGCATGAACTTTTAGCAGCTTTCAACTTGTTTACTATTTTATTTTGATAAGTTGTTTTTGTTATGACAGGTAGGATGATATTTGTAAAATATTGTAATTAAGAACAAAATACATTAATAAAACCTTAACAAAATAAAAGTAGGAAATCAAATACTGGGATTATAAATGTGTCTCTGGGATCTTTTGATTTCCTTGTAACAACTGTTCTATATTGATTAATTCCTGAGGGATATATCAACAGTTCATGCTACGGTCTTTTCCTTTAGAATTTTCTATTTTGGGCATTAATAGCTTATTGAATAGTTGAGTTGGAATTGTTAGAGTTGTACACCATATCTTCCCATATATCTTTTTATTTGGTATAGATTTTATCTTTGCTCTAACAAGTTATAAGTCAAAACTCACTCTATTACCTGATTTAAAAATACTTTTTAATATCAGCAAACACAGTTTCCTGTTAGGTAAGACATAATTAATTTCATTTAATGCTTATGTTCAGGAAATTAACCCTCTTCCTCTTGAAAATATTCATGATATTTGTCTTTTTCAAAATAATGTAAGCTTCTTAGGGGCTATTTTACTATTTGTCTTTGTATCTTAAGCAAATGGATTCCACCTAGTGTGTCATTGAAACTTTATAAATACTTGTTGGCTGATTGATCAACAGAATACACAGGCATAATATTTCTTCCTATTATGCAAACTTTTGCCTTCTTTCATATCTTAACTTTGTACAATATTTTCTTTTTTTCTTTTAAATTTATATAGAAAGAAGTATATATACAATAAAAAGGAAAGAAATATAAGTTTAAATATTGAAACAAACACAAAAGAAAAAGAAAAAAGCATGTTCACAATAGAACATGAAAATATTCAAAATATAGAATACATTTTCATTTCAAGAAAGCCTATATAATAAAATCTAAGCATTGTGTTCAGAGCTGTCCATCTTTTTTTTTTTGCTACCTTGTAAGTTTTCTTTTGTTTCCTGCTATGATGCTTTTTCTTCATTATCCACCCCACACACACTTTCTCCTTTCCTCATAGAAGGCTACAATTAAGCAATGATACACCCAGACCCACACACCCACACATACATACACACAAAAATTATATATATACATATATACATATATATATACGTTATACACACATACATATATATGTGGTGTGTGTGTATATATATATATATGTATATATACACACATACATCAATGTAAGACCATATTTTACTTATTTGCCCTGTTTTTTTGAGTGTGGATAACCTCTTCCTTTTTAACTCCAAGTCTTTCTATATTTTTGCAAGTCTAACAACTCATCATTTCCTACACCACAGTAATATTACAACCTTATACATCTTGTTATTTTAGGTAGTCCAAAACAACATTAATAAATATGGTTGACACTTACTGTAGTTTCCCTATTTTTTCTCTTTTGATTAAATTTATTACAGCTTTTATTACTTACTACTTTGTCTGAGATCATGATTACCACCCTTGCTCTTTCTCCCCTATCATTCTATTCATGATCTTTATTTTATATATTGTGTGTATTTCTTATTTCTTATCCCTCTTGACTCTTCTTTTACTTCTAGCAGCTACCTTGTCCTCCTATTATTTAACCTACTCCCCCTCCAAGAATCCCTCCCTTGTCCTCCCATTCCCACTAATAAAACTCTTCTATAGCCCTCATTTTCCCTCACCGTCTTATCTAAAAATCCCTCCTTTATCCTCTCCCTTTCCAATCCCCTTAGCCTTTTATTTATTTTGAAATTTAAAGGCTTTTATGCCCTTCTGGATATCTGTATTGCTCCCTCTAGAACCCATTCCCAATGAAAGTAGGGTTCCAGAACAACCAGTCCTCCTTCCCCATCTAATTTCTCTGTGTCAGTTATTCCTCTTGCACATGACTTGGATAACATAATTACTTTTTTTGCCTGTACCTAAATAGTTTTGCTTTTTAAAATCATATAATACTCATGTCTATCCCAATCTTTCTTATGAACTACCCAATTACCAATAATAATTGTAGACATACATTGTACATTCCCTCATATAAAAAGTAAACAGTCTGTCCTTATTGAGGGCCTTGTAATTAGTTTTTGATGCATAGCTTATGTTCCTCTTGGTTCTTGTATGTCAAATCTTCCATTAAGCTTCATTTTTTTAAATAAAATGCTGAACAATAATAAAAGTCTGACAATTCATTAGATATCCATTTTTTTTTCTATTCAGGATTATGTAAAACTTTGCTGGGGATTTTTGACCACAACTAGTTATTTTGCTCTTAGATTTATACTGTTCTAAGATCTGCAATCTTCTAGTATCGCCGCTGCTAGGTCTTGTGTGATTCTAATTGTGGCACTACCATATTTGAGTTTTTTTTTTCTTGTTGCTCATAATATTATATCGTTTTTCTGAGTATAATGTTCCCGTGGTCTTCCCCCCCCCCCCCCCACCGCCCATGCCCAACTCTCCTCATTGTCCAGGAGGTAAAAGTTCTTGTGGCTAGGGTCAAGGTTTCCCCCTCCTACCCCCTCATCCCACCCCTTACCGCCAACTCTATTAACCCCAGGGCTTGTTGTTTAAGAGGAATTAGCCTGGAGGTGTCTTTTCTGCCCAAAGACCAAACCTCATCCTGGGATTTTCCTTTCAGTCTTCTCTGATTGTCCCAGGAGGACCTGTGTTCTGCTGCAACTTTTGTTTATTTTTAACTGCTCGCTGTTTGCCTTAGGTTCTATTTGATCTCATTTGTGGAAGAAATCTGGAGAGCCTGGAATTTTCTGACCTACTCTGGCATCTTCCCCAAATCTTCTCCCTTGAACCATATTTTCAAAATATTTTACTTTGTTCTCTTCTATTAATTTTTGCATTGGCATTCCTATGTATATATATATATATTTTTTTTTATTGGGGTTAGGCTTTTTGGAGGGCAATTGTGGATAAGTGACTTGCCCAAGGTCACAAAGATAGTTTTTGGGTTAAGTGTTTGAGGCTGGTTTAACTCAGGTCCTCCTGACTCCAGGGCCAGTGCTCTACTCACTTTACCACCTAGCTGCCCTGGCATTCCTAAATATTAAGATATATTACATTGATTTGATTTGAATAATTCTATGAAGTTCTTCATATCATCTCTTCACATATATATCTCCTGCGATACATTTTGTACATGCTGAAAATATCGACATTTTTCTTGGACTTATTTTGGAAAATAAGGTAAGATAAACAAATATTCCATAAAATTATATTTTCTGAGCTCATGATGAAACCAAATTTATTCGGATTTTTGAGGAAAATTTGTGAACCATGCCTCCAATTATGTATAATTTTTGTTCTTCTGATATCATGTTCAGCTAGAATGTTAGCATTTTATGTGCTTCAGTTTCTCATGTAGTATATTCAATTGGTTTGTCATTGGATAATGATCTAATATTTAGGTTAGATAGCTTGCAATTTGCTTTTTTCACATGGTTCTTTGCTTTCCCATTACTTTAGTGTTATTTAAAAATGCTTTTATTCCGTTTTTAAAAGCAAAGGGCATAGCAAAGTCATTGTTTGTCTTCTAATTGCTTAATAAAGTTCATTTATAAATTCATCTGACTCAATTGTCATTTTACAGGTAACTCATTAATGATATCCTGTTCAATTTTTCTTTGTAACATGATTTTGATTGGGATGCCTAGTTGTTGTTTGGTTAAGTCTGTTATTTATTTATTTGTTTCTTTCTTTCTTTCTTTCTTTCTTTATTTATTTTGCATTTTGGAGGGCAATTGGGGTTAAGCAACTTGCCCAAGGTCACACGACTACGTTCTTGTTTGTGTGTGCGTTAAGTGTTTGAGGCCAGAACCGAACTCAGGTCCTTCTGACTCCAGGGCCGATGCTATACTCACTGCGCCACCTAGCTGCCCCAAGTCTGTTATTTTTAAAAGACATTTCAATTGTTATTGTCAACAACCATTTATTAAGCTCGAGTTATGTTCTATACACAGTGATAAGTGCTGGGGATCCAAAGAAAGGCAAAAGTAGTCACTTCCCTAAAGGACTAATAGGGAGTCAATATACAAACATCTATGTGCAAATGAAATATATCAAATATAAAATGGAAATAATCTCAGAGGAAAGGCATTGCTTTTAAGAGAGACTGAACAAGTCCCTACAGAAAATGTTCTACTAAAAGTAGAATTTGAGCTGAGGCTAATTTTTGATCATTTCATGTTAATTATTTAATTTATTATCAATTGTTTTCTGGTTTTATATTTCATTCATTCCCCCTTTGATCAGGAAGATTAATGGTTTTGCTGTTAGCTATATTAATTTATTCATTATATAACATTTTAAACAGCATCCATATAATTTATCTTTTCTTTTTTTCTCTCCCATTTACTTAAGAATTTAAGGATATAAATTTGCATTTCAATAGCTCTAATTGAATCTGATAATCCTTAATATACTTTATATTTGCTGTTGTTTTAATAAAATTTTATTGTTTCAAAAACCTGATCTTTGATCTGCTATTATTTATTTACACTATTATTTATTTACTTATTTAATAGTTATTTAGTTGCTTCATTCGGCATATAATTATATGTCTTTGAGTCATATTTTTTTCTATGATGAATGTTACTTTATTTGTGTCTATTGTGAGGAGAAATTTAAGAGTATATTTATTAAAAGCAAATTAAAAAAATATTTTGATGAGTTAATACCCTAACCACTTGTTGGTCTAATATTAGAAATCAACTAGTCTCTATGAAAGGGCATCATACAGAGAATTGTCTCATCAGATTTTAAACAATTCCTTGCTGTTCAGAGATGCTGGTTTTTTTCTTCCTAAAAGAACTCCTTTTAAAATTGGAAAAATATTCAGTTTCTTCTCCTTGTTCCCTGCCCTTGAACAGCAGATGTCTTCTTATTTTGATCCTGAATTCTGCCACTTGCATTTCAATATTCTCCTATTCTTCCTTGGCTGCTCTTCATCTTTCTCTACCCCTCCCTTGCCTGTGAAATGCTTTACTTCTCTTCACTACGTTGTTGCAGAATGCTGCTGATTATTTGTGTACTCTAAGTGGGCATGAAAGAGGACAAAAAACAAATCCATAGCCCATGAATCTGAATTTATTATCAATGAGAACAGATTGCTTAGAAAATTAATCAATCTCTTCTATTTCAGTTTAGTCAACTATCTTTCAGCCTTTCTCTTTCTACAGACGTCCACTGAAAAGTATGTCCTCCCCAAGAGGTCTGTAGAATTTCTAGATGCTAAAAGATGTTTATATTTTCCTTTTTAAAATTTCTTTAAAAAATTTTATACCCTAGCATATGACGAATTTTCTGAATGTACCATGCATATTTGAGCAAAAAAAAAGAAACGTTTATTATTTTTCCTCTTTATCTCCAAATATCTGTCATATTTTGTTTCTTTAGCATTTTATTCTTGTTAAAATTTTCTGTATATCTTTTTGTATAATATATATATATATATAAATTTAACAATTTAATAAATTTGAAAAGTGCTTAGTTTTCCTACTCTTTTATTTTTCTGTCTAAATCTTCTGAAATTCATTTAACTTTTCCTTTAAAAAATTAGATGCTGTGAAGTATGGTGTATTTATTCTTTTTTCTTTTTTTCTTTTTTTTATTAAACAAATGCTTTATTAACTTCTGTTTTACATCATTCATTTCTGCCAGATTTTGAGTTACAATCATTTTCCCCCCATTATTCCCCTACCCAACCTCCCAGAATAGCAGTCCCACAAGATATCGCTTCCTCCAATCTGCTCTCTCCCATACCTTCTCCCATACCCCCTTCGACTTTTCCATTAGAGGAAGGTGAATCTTTGTGTCCCAATGCCTGCACATCTTATCTCCCAATTATAAGCAAAAGAGTATTAATAATAGTATTTATATATATTTGAAACATTTAATGTTAAGACCTCGACTTTCAGATCCATTTCCTTCTTCCCTTGTCACCCATTCCCTCTGGGGAGATAAGTAATTCGGTATATGTTGTACATGTCTAGCTATGCAAAACATTATCATATTAGATATATTGTACAAGGCTGCTTACAATTCCCTCCCACTCATCCCACCCCCACCTGGTCCATTCCCCACATGATCCTGTCCCTCTTCTATAGTGGGTACTTCCAACCACCCCTCCCCCCAAGGATGCCCTCCCATCCATCTTCCCTCCTCTCATGCCCCTTCCCCCTATTCTGCTCCAGGTTGAGATATCCCATTTAGTATGTATGTCATTCTCTCCCTGAACCAAATTCAATGAGAATGTGGTTTTGCCTTTTTGCCTTCCTATTCTTCCCCCCCTTACAACCACTTCCCCTTGCTTCTCCTACATAAGATAGTTTACCCTACCCTGTCTCTCCCCATCTCCTCTTGCCACTTTCCTCTCTCACCTCATAATTTCATCCCTTGAGTATTCTCCCTTCCCAACAAATTCAACCTATGCCCTCTATCCATATATAACTGTAACCATATACACACACATTCACATATGTATTCATATGACCACACACCCTTCTTCCATTATTTTCATAGTGAGAAAGATATCATCAGTCACAGTTATTGCTTTTCTATATAGGAATGTAAATAGTTCAACTTTGATAAGTTCCTTTTGATTTCTTTTCACTGTTTACCTTCTCAGGCATCTCTTCCTTCTTGCATCTGGATGTCAAATTTTCTATTCAATTCTGGTTTTTTCCTCAAGAATGCTTGAAAGTCCTCTATTCCACTGAATGACCATATTTTCCCCTGAAACAAAATACTCACTTTTGCTGGGTAGGTGACCCTTGGGTTGCTTCCCAGTTCTTTTGCCCTCTGGAATATCATATTCCATGCCCTTCAATCCCTCAGTGTAGAAGCTGCCAGGTCCTGGGCTATTCTGATTGTGTTTCCACAATATTGAAATTGTTTCTTCCTGGCTGCTTGTAGTATTTTCTCCTTGATCTGGGGATTCTGGAACCTGGCTATAATATTCCTGGGAGTTTTCTTTTTGGGATCTTTTTCAGGAGGTGATTGGTGGATTCTTTCAACCTCTATTTTGCCCTCTGGATCTAAAACATCAGGGCAATTTTCCTTGAGAATTTCTTGAAGGGTGATTTCTAGGTTCTTTCTTTGATCATGGCTTTCAGGTAGTCCAATAATTTTTAAATTGTCTCTCCTGGATGTATTTTCCAGGTCAGTGGTTTTTCCCATGAGATATTTCCCATTGCCTTCTAATCTTTCATTTGTTTGGATCTGCTTAACAGCATCTTGATTTCTCATAAAGTCATTAGCTTCCGTTTGCTCCAGTCTAACTCTGAAGGAATGAATCTCCTCAGTGAACTTTTGAGATTCTTTTTCCATCTGGCAAATTCGACTTTTTAAGGCATTCTTCTCCTCATTGCCCTTTTGGGCCTCCTTTGCCATTTGAGTTAGTCTATTTTTTAAGGTGTTGTTTTCCTCAGTCAGGCTGTTGACCCTCATTTCATACTTTTCCTGCATCCTTCTCATTTCTCTTTCCAATTTTTCCTCCACTTCTCTTATTTGATTTTTAAAGTCCTTCTTAAGGTCCTCTATGGCCCGCAACCCACTCATGTTTTCCCCTGGGGCTTTTGGAGCAGGGCTTCTGACCTCACAGTCCTTTTCCCGCTCTATGCCCCCAAAATAGGAGTCTAGGGTTGCATTTTTCTGTTTCCTTTGCCTTGGTATGTTGCCACTTAATTACTTGACTTTTGGGCTTGTTGCCACACTATGGCTTTAAGGCTAGCTAGAGGAATTTTAGTCCTGAACGTGTGGGGGGCAACATCCGTTTCTGGCAAGCTGTAAACCCACCCACGACTTCCACCCTAGATCACAATCCAGATCCAGGGAGGTTAAAGCAAGAGCGATTACCCCCCAAGACTGATCTCTGGATCTCCCTACAGTTCTGCAGGCCAGGAGCTGGAGCTGCCTCTGAAAACTACAAAATGGCATGTCTCCTCAGCGGCTTCTAGCCTCCAGGGGAGGAAGCTGACGCATTCCCCAAATACTGGTCCCAAAGTCCATAGGACACTAACCTCTTACTTTGTCCTAGGTATGTCTATGTTGATAATTCTGGAGTCGCCACAGCTACTGGTGTTCTGGGGTTCCTCCAGCTGGCTGTTGGCCCTGGCGCCCTGGGGCTAAAACCTCGGCTCACAGGGACCTCAGCTCTGTCTCAGCTCGGCTTCCCATGCTCTGCGCGCTGCCGGCTCTCAGAGTGCTGCGCTGGTCCTTCCTGCAAGGCTGCTGGGCTGTCCTCAGCGGGAGGTTAGCTTCTCTGTGTTGTTCTGTGGGTGCTGGGGCTCCAGAAGTTGTTCAGAGTCCCCTTTTACATAGTTTGGGGGGAATCTGGGGGCAGAGTGGCTTGGATGAGCTGTTTCTACTCCGCCATCTTGGCTCTGCCCTGGGGTATTTATTCTTGATATTTATATTCTTTCATTGACAATGTTATCTTTAATCATGATGACTGTTTTCTAATTTAGTATTAATGTTTTCTAAATTGAGTTCAACTTTACACCAAATCACAAATGCAACTCCTAATTTCATGTAGTCAGCTAAAGCATAAACAATGTTAATGCATCTTCTCATTTTGTGTTTTTCCTCTGTTTGTGGGTGTGTGTTCTTGTAGGCAATATATTGTTTACTTTCTTTTAATCCATTTTCTTAAAACTTTGTTTTGTTTGTAATATGAGAAATCAATCATTTATATTCAACATTTTAATTATTCATTTGTTCTCTGCTGTATTATGTTATTATTGTTTTAGTCAACAAGGAATATAATCTACTTTATTTTGCAAGGAGAATAAAGTTTTATCATATACACACAAAAACATACATATTATTTCTCTTTTACCTCTGTAAGCTTTACAAAGAAATAAATAAAAATACTTTTCAAACCCATCTTTCTTCCTAAAATGCAGTGTCATTCTGATATCTACACTCACAGTATTACTATTTTAAATGTAATTTATTATTCTCATTATCTCTCTCCTTTTGTTTTTAATATAAAAAAATGTGGTTATGATCCTCCCAACCCAAGGCAAGGTGCACTTATGTTAATTTGAACCACAGTATTGTTAATTTTTTTATAGTTCATGACACACACATTGAGATAGATTAATTTTATACACATCTTTTATTTCTACCATCTTTGAATATATGTTTCTAACCTCTTACTAAAGATTATCATTTAAAAGCCAATACAAACACCTTGGTCCTTATTTATCTCTTATGTATATTGAATAATATGCAATTTGCATGTATATAATCCAAGTATTTTATATCATTAACATAGTTATCAATGTGAGAATCATTTCAGAATGTTGAACAAGATTACGAACTTGTTATACTAAAAGACCAAAAATTAAATACAAAATTTAAAAAAAGGCAAAAATGAGATTATACTGGTGAGATTATACTGGTGTAAATTCTGGTGTTATTCT